>CM060271.1:7544448-7749534 GCA_030684275.1 Acipenser oxyrinchus oxyrinchus | reverse complement strand
GGGATCAGGGACTGGGCACAGTGGAGAGCTGATATTGTTGGGCATGAAATAAAATAACTTTTGTTTCAATGTAAAAACTGTTTCTATGTTGGTTTAGGATTAGGTTTTAGGTTGTATGCTTGTATAGAATGTTAATAAAATGTGTGGAATCCTATAATACAAAAAAAAATGTACAGGGGTGTTAAATAAGTGAAATATTCTCACAACACAACTTTTAATGGGGGAAAAAACTTGAATAGCTTTCAATAGTGACCTGGGTGCAGTTTTAAATTGTTAATATTAAACAGTGTGGAAATGCTAAATATAACAATGTTCATATTGGTTAATATTTATTAACACATACTGTATAAACTTTGGTGTTTGTTTTCAATGTGTCTGACAGTTTTGCCAGGTCACTACTTGGTTGCTGTGGCTATGATGTTTCTGTACTGCTGACCCACATACCACTCTTTATACCACATGATTCCACTTAGAAGTGGTCACAAAAGCTTTGAGTTTTCATGAATGTTGCTAAGCTGTAAAATTGATTTACCTGGATTCTATTTTGTAACCAAACATGTTATTTTTATAAAAAAACTTTTAAAGAGAATTCTTTGTGTTTGCTTTCAGGGTTTGTTAAACCTGTAAACCACATGAAATCCATTGAATGAATTCAAAGAGGTTGTTGTTGTTGCTGTCTTAATAAAATGAGTAATCACTTCGGCTGTGCTGCAGCTGCAGTGAAGATCCAGAGCAGGGAGATTTTTATAACGTGTACTGCAAGGACAAACACAAAACTGTCAAAGCTACCATTTCTCAACGATATTATATGCAGTTAAATATACACAATCCTAACATGTATCAGGAAGAATTAAAACACATTAAATAAATACAGTGAAACCTCACAGTCAGTAAAGGGACCCACAACGTGTAGCCTCACTCCTGAAGCTACGGAGAACACAGCATATAGGATTGTAATCATTTTAAACAAATTCATTGAGGCAATTTATTTAACTGGTTATCTGTCATGTACAGTGTCTCATTAAAGACAGTGGGGAAAACAATGTGAAACATGTTATGATGAGATAATAAATGAGAAAATAAAGATAAATGATCTCAGGAACTTGACATTTCAAACAGCTGTCAAGATTACAGAATAATAATAATAATAATAATAATAATAATAATAATATGTCCTCAATGAGCCACCATAGTAAGAGAAACTGCCGAGTTGCAAAATCCTGCAACAAAATGTAGTAAATAGTTGAGAAAATTGTGTTTTTAAGTGGCTGTAACATCAGTTAAAATTAGACCAATTAACATTTTATTGTCATATACTGTACATTTCATACAGGGTAAATTAACATAATCCATTTTTTTCAAAACACACAAAACAAACAAACATGAAGTCTGTAAAAACAAAAGCCAAACACTTGAAGTGCGACAGGCTTGTCCCTTCTTTCACAAGACTCTAAGCAGGTGTTCTATTCCAGTGACACAGAAAGGCACAGCATAGCTCCTCCTATTTAACTCTTTATAGCTGCTATAATCATCGTAAAGATTCCTGCCATTGACCATTGCTTCAGTGTCACAGATATAAGCTCCCCCATAGCTGAAGAGGAATGCAAAAAATACAAATCAAAAACAAAAAAGAGATACCTGATGGGCACTCTGGATATGGAAGTACATCATGTGCTTATGTGTTAATTTTGGTTTGTACATTTCAACATTCAAGGATGTCATATTTGGAACCAAGGAACAAAGTTTAGCTTTGCTTTTTGTCTTGTACAAGTAATGGTGTATTATTCTTGCTGAACCCAAATCACAGGAATGTGAAGGAATGTTTTAAGATATATTTAGGCTTAAAAGGGTTGATTTTCAGGGAGAAACTCAGGCCAGGAAAACTTCTCCACACACCCACAGAACAAGCAGTTTCAAATGCTGAAATTAAGTGGGTATGCGGGTAAAGACTGAAAAAAACCTGTCAAAATATATGTCTAAATCTTTTAGTACTTCTATGTAACTTCTAATTGTGTGTGGCTGGGCTATCAACAGCGACTTCAAGGGTAGTAGCCTCCCCACTACTCCAGGCACAGCAGACAATTGCAGACACTATTAAAACACTGGTCTCCTGGATGCACAGTATTCACTTCTTCATCCAAATTCCAGTATGAAATGTCTTTCATGGATTGCACGTGATAAATGACAAGGAGGTTTTTACAAGGAGCGGGTTATTATATAAAGATCAATTTTAGAAAGTCTGACTTCCCTTTGTATTTCTTCAAATGTTAAAGAACGTTCTGTATTGCACAAAATACGACCTGCCTTAACAGAGACTTCCTGAACACAAGTTACCAAGCCTTAAAAGCTATGGATGAGTAGCTCAACCCCATTCTTAAACCCGGGCTGCTCCTTATCCAACTGTGCTCAGCATTGCTGAGAAAGGGAGGCAATGCCACAGCAGACAGGTTCATGTGATCAGCATTTGCAGAACGAGAAGGAGAGAGAGAGAGTGAGAGAGACAGAGAAAGGCAGTGTCGAATGCAGTACCCCTCCCTCCCCAGGGTGTCCAGTCCTCCACTCCCAGTAGTTCAGGGGGCGGGGCTGTGTCTGCACACTCTCATCTTAGTGGCCCTCATCGTGATCCTCCTCCTCCTCCTCCTCCTCCTCAGAACACCCATCTCTCCGCAGCAAAGGGAGAATGTCTGAGTTGGAGATCTTCAAGGACTGCTGTCGTACCTGGCCTGCTTTAGCTGAGAGACAACAAACAAGCAAGCATGTTAACAACACTGCATGTACAAAATGACAATTACAGACAGACAGAATCTAATTTGAGCATAACAAGGGGTGCCAAGTGTTTGAATTCTGCCTAAACTAAGCAAGTCAATCTGTTTCCCCATTCAGTTTTTCTTTTCTACATACAACTAAATGACAAACAGTCTTCTACACAAATGCATCTTGCAGTACTTTATAAAAAGTGATGGCTTCTTCTGATGGCTTTTCTGTTTCCAGTACTGGATGTTAAAGCTCAAGCGTGTTTAATCGTAAAGCTGACCGCTCAGGAAACTGAACGGAAATGAACCCCCTAATCACAGCTGGATCTTTTAGATATAAAATGGAAATGTGAAGTGCAGACGCACGGACATACAGTACTGTGCAAAAGTTTTAGGCAGGTGTGAAAAAATGCTGTCAAGTAAGAATGCTTTCAAAAATAGACATGTTAATAGATTATATTTATCAATTAACTAAATGCAAAGTGAGTGAACAGAAGAAAAATCTAAATCAAATCCATATTTGGTGTGACCACCCTTTGCCTTCAAAACAGCATCAATTCTTCTAGGTACACTTGCACAAAGTCAGGGATTTTGTAGGCATATAGTCAGGTGTATGATTAAACAATTATACCAAACAGGTGTTAATGATCATCAATTCAATATGTAGGTTGAAACACAATCATTAACTGAAACAGAAACAGCTGTGTAGGAGGAATAAAACTGGGTGAGGAACAGCCAAACTCAGCTAACAAGGTGAGGTTGCTGAAGACAGTTTACTGTCAAAAGTCATACACCATGGCAAGACTGAGCACAGCAACAAGACACAAGGTAGTTATGCTGCATCAGCAAGGTCTCTCCCAGGCAGAAATTTCAAGGCAGACAGGGGTTTCCAGATGTGCTGTCCAAGCTCTTTTGAAGAAGCACAAAGAAATGGGCAATGTTGAGGACCGTAGACGCAGTGGTCGGCCAAGGAAACTTACTGCAGCAGATGAAAGACACATCATGCTTACTTCCCTTCGCAATCAGAAGATGTCCAGCAGTGCCATCAGCTCAGAATTGGCAGAAAACAGTGGGACCCTGGTACACCCATCTACTGTCCGGAGAAGTCTGGTCAGAAGTTGCCTTCATGGAAGACTTGCGCCAAAAGCCATACCTCCGACGTGGAAACAAGGCCAAGCGACTCAACTATGCACGAAAACACAGGAACTGGGGTGCAGAAAAATGGCAGCAGGTGCTCTGGACTGATGAGTCAAAATTTGAAATATTTGGCTGTAGCAGAAGGCAGTTTGTTCACGAAGGGCTGGAGAGCGGTACACAAATTAGTGTCTGCAGGCAACAGTGAAGCATGGTGGAGGTTCCTTGCAAGTTTGGGGCTGCATTTCTGCAAATGGAGTTGGGGATTTGGTCAGAATTAATGGTCTCCTCAATGCTGAGAAGTACAGGCAGATACTTATCCATCATGCAATACCATCAGGGAGGCATCTGATTGGCCCCAAATTTATTCTGCAGCATGACAACGACCCCAAACATACAGCTTAAAGTCATTAAGAACTATCTTCAGCGTAAAGAAGAACAAGGAGTCCTGGAAGTGATGGTATGGCCCCCACAGAGCCCTGATCTCAACATCATCGAGTCTGTCTGGGATTACATGAAGAGAGAGAAGCAACTGAGGCTGCCTAAATCCACAGAAGAACTGTGGTTAGTTCTCCAAGATGTATGGGCCAACCTACCTGCCGAGTTCCTTCAAAAACTGTGTGCAAGTGTACCTAGAAGAATTGATGCTGTTTTGAAGGCAAAGGGTGGTGACACCAAATATTGATTTGATGTAGATTTTTCTTCTGTTCACTCACTTTGCATTTAGTTAATTGATAAATATAATCTAATAACATGTCTATTTTTGAAAGCATTCTTACTTTACAGCATTTTTTCACACCTGCCTAAAACTTTTGCACAGTACTGTACATACCGATGCATGGACATGCATACACATGCATGCACATCTACTTATGTCCCCAGATTCTGAGTGGTCGAAATTTCCTATCACAAAACTTTTTCTATGAGCTGAATCAGCCTCCCATGTACAGGTAACAGGCTAAGGTATGGCTCTCAGCATCCAAAGCACATAGATCACCTGAGCAATATACAGCCTCACCATAACCTCTGTAGAGAAATCCATCATGTATGAACAGTGATGGCTGGGAGAGAAGCACAATGACCAGTTTGACAGAAATTGGTTTATGACAGTTTCTTCAGAACAGATAAAAGGAAATAGTTTAGGGGCCCCATCTTATTTTAAACAATTTATTTTCAGTACAAATATAAGCGTAGTTCTGAGACACCCCGAGATGATTCAAACCCCTCCAGATCTCCTATCCACCCCTGAAAGAGTCCCATACAGAGATGATTCAAACCCCAGATCTCCTCTCCACCCCTGAAGGAGTCCCATACCGAGACGATTCAAACCCCTCCAGATCTCCTCTCCACCCCTGAAGGAGTCCCATACCAAGACGATTCAAACCCCTCCAGATCTCCTCTCCACCCCATCCCATACCGACGCCTCCCAGCAGAAACAGGTAACATGGGCCTCTACCTTACAATCTGCGGTTTGATGTAGTGACCGCCTTACATAACTAAATGGAACGAAAGTTTAATACATGCAAGTCTGAGCTTTGGAATCAAATAAATGTAATCTGGTTAAGTTTCAAATATGAGTCTTAATGATACTTTATTGATAATCACTGATAATGACAATATGAATGAATGAATGTTGTAATTAAGAAATTGAACCACAACCCTACACCTCCCACACTTTTTCTAGGTGGCCTTCCAGCCTGCCCGCACTATGAAGATGCTGGCAGCGGAGCCAGCCTGTTCAAGTTCTATATCATTCGCTTGGTATCTGTGCTCCCCTACCTCTAGAGTGACAGGCTTTGAGACCCACATGCAGAGAGATTCCTGACAGACACACAGCAAAGCCCAGCCAGTTCAGCACACTCATCTCATCCCCCATCAAATGAGCAGCCAGGAGCAGGGTGCACACTTCCTGCAATGAGAAACACTGTCAGCTCCATCTCACAGAGCAGCGGTATCCCGAAATGCAGAGCAGCTAGGGGCTAGACTTATAACCAGATGTTCCATTCAAGGTCCCTGCTCACTAAATATCTTGATATCCCCGAATACATAATTATCTCCTCTTAAATCAAAAATCTGTCCCACAGACCCCAGATATTATCAACGTACTGCCAATGCAGAATAACCGAGTGGGGCAATTATTCTTTTTACTGCAAAATAGGTTTCTGCCAAGAATGACATCACACAGAAAATGGGAACAGTTAACAAATCTAAATCGAGTTCTCTTCCTAGCGTGTAATTCATGTTATTTAGTTTCCAGTTCTTGTCTTGTTTTCATCACATCATTGAAGCTTATTTTCTAAGCAAGGTTCATGGCCACAAGCCAAGCCTAGCCTAGTTCACAATCCCACAAGGGCTGCTTGCAACAGCGATGGGGGACTGCAGGTTAGAGAGTGAGACTAATCTGAATATTAGTCTCACGTAATTCCGTGCAAGCTTTCCTGCTGTCAATCGCGTTGACGGGCTGGTTCAGTTAATTGCTGTTGTTAACGAGACCTGTCTGGTGTTTCTTAAAAGGTTCAATTAAATACTGAACCACATTAATACAAACCAGTTTTCAAGAGTGTTCTATGAGATTCAATTCTCTTCTCCATATATACATTTTAAAAACACTGACCTTAAAGATGCCAGAGATGGAGAGAGTGAGGCTGGAGGTTTTGGAGACAAGAAGAAACTCAGAGAACCCCAGTCCAAAGGCAAGGGCGCCCCCTGCAGACAAGGTGAGCAGGGAGTGCAGCAGGGAGGGCAGCTCACTGACACGGAACAGCTTCTCCGATAGACACAGGCTGAGACCTGGGGGGGTAGGAAAGGTAGAGGGAACAGCCAATTCTGAGTTAGCAGAGAACACAACACTAAAACAATGGATACAAAATTCACATGAATTTCAATAGAACTGGAATGTCCTTTACCTTGCTTAAACCATGGCTTTGGAGTCGTAGCATTCTCTATTACTTATTGAATTAAAGGCGTACCACTGGTTTCAGTATCTATATAAGAATCTTTTTGTGTTAACTCTTGAAGGTACAGTTTTGCAATGTGGAGCACGAAACAGGGTTTACAATTTACAGGCTGGATCTGGTCATCCAAATGGTCACTTTCCTTGTGATACTCGAGTCACTCAAATGTATTTCAAGAAGAACCGTTTGAACAGCAAGCGCTCAATTCCTTGTGCACCTTAAAGGGTTAAAATAATGTGCATTTTCTACAATATGTACAGTAGTGTTCAAAAGGAAACAACACATGATTTACAGCAAGACTAGGGAGTTTGTTGCTGGATAACTTCACTCGGGCCCCTTCCTAAATAACCCGGTATCCCTGAATAGATAATCGTCTCCTCTTTAAAAATATGCTCGATATTTTAATGAGCGCTTCACTTTGTCAGCATGGTTAGTAAATGAATCAGAATTAGTCCCAATGAAGTGTAGTAATAGCAGAGTGGATAGGAACATGCTTTTGGGTGGGCAGCAGGTTACCCTCATTGTAGAGGAAGAGTGGGAAGAGGCCCACGAACATCAGAGGCTGCAGGTGGTACATGGTGTCCACTGGATTCTGTAGACCTGCAGGAGGGAGCAGGAGCACAGTTCACACACACATACTCAGGGATGGGAATAAGACTCCGGCTGCATAGCAGTGTCACCCATTCCAGGTTTTAATACAAGCTTGATTAGCCTCAGTGTGTAGGTAACAAGCTTGGGTGTGTCTTATTAAGAGTGGATCAAACTGCTATGTAATGGGAGTCTTATTTCCATCCCTGCATATACATACAATACACAACTAAGAGACTATTCCAACACAATGTCAAACAAATTGAACACATTTACAGCTGGTTTCACAGCCCCCGATCAGCACTAATCGCAGACTGTCCAGTGTTACTTTAGATAAGGTAGTCAGAGATTAAATGCTAATCAGGGGGCTGTGAAACCAGCCTTTGGTCATTTTACATGAATGTACAGAAAGAGACAGAGGCTTCTTAAGATGTCTTATCTGATTGGTTACAAACATTGCTAACAGGGTTATAGTTTAAACGTGTTTCTTAACGGAAATGAGCATCCCTATACCAAGGGTCTTCTATTGACCCCACTAAGCGCCTCTGCACGGCTCCCTGTGGCCTCCTGGTCTCTCACCGAGCTCTGCCTTCTGCAGGAGTATCTGGGTGAGGGTCCAGCGGATTCCCCCGATGAAGGAAGCCAGCAGCACCAGCACAAAGCCCTCCACATTGAACTGGGTCGACTCGAAGGTGAACATGAAGAGCCCGCTGGCAATCAGAACCACCACCACGATCAGACACGGGTTCTGGAGACGAGGAAAGGGGCTTGTTACAACGACACACGCGCACGCACGCACGCACACACGAGAAGCTCAAGGTCAACGTCCGACAGGGAAAAAAAAACAGCACCTCCTTTAACCAGATATCATGAAAAGTAGCATGTGTTTCTTTCAAAACTGCACATTGCAGACCACTACAGCACATGGAAGTATTTTGTTCATTAAAACCTATTAAACAATGATCAGGATCATTAAAAAAAAAAAAGGCATTAAAAAGGAAATGTTAAATTGTAACTACACTTGGTTACCACCACTGTCTCTATTATTAGGCCATGGCTCTTTCTATACCAAGGCAGGGATGGAAATAAGACTCCTGTTGCATAGCAGTGTCACCCACTCCAGGTTTTGCTATGAGCTTGATTAGCCCCAGCGTATAGGTAACAAGCTCAGGTGTGCTTTATTAAACTCCCAGTAAAACCAGGAACAGATGAAATTGCTATGCAATGCAAGCCTTATTTCCATCAATGCAAGGTTATAAAAACTTACAGTGCCTGGCCTGAATTTTTCTGTCTGTAAAGCACCAATGATTACAGCAGTGTGCAAATGTATCAGAACACCTCAAGACTTTTATATCCTTTATATAACTACCTGCATGAAAACCTCAGGGTGTGAGAATTTACATTTACAGTCAGTAATCAGTGCTATAGAAACAATAGACTAATGTGTGAAAATGTTAGACCACCTTGTGCTTTAATTAGGCATCTTAAACCACTTCTAAAAAGTCTACCATGTGTGGCTATGTGTTCCCGTGTGTCCTATTAAAGTCGTCAATTAAATCAGATGACCACTAACCTGCATTGGGGTGTTGTAATGAATGTGCACACTGCTGTATCTATAGACTCTCTATACATCACTACAAACAAGAGCATATCAGGTCAGATAAACACTTACTTTTTCTTCCAATTTGAAGACCAATGAAAAGAAGAGAATAAATAAAACCGCGGACGATTTGGTCATCGTGTACCTGAAACAAACAGACAAAGGGTTAACTCACGACTAGTGAAAGAATCCCATCAGGGGGCCAAAGACGGCTCTTCCACTCCTGGTCTTTATTCCAACCCTGTTCTAAACGGATTCACTGAACCAGTTAACCTTCCATCCAGACCCTCAAGAAGTGCTTCATTATATCATTGCATCTGTTAAACCTAGAGTGGAACAGCCCTCCAGGACCGGACTGGACAGCCTGAATTAGATTATACAACTATCTACAATTGTAACATTTTCCTATATAAAAATCTGATACTGCACTATAGCTTATAGATATATTGACAATATTATGAAATACAAGCTGCCTTCAATGACGTGTCATCTGTTTAATAATAAAAAAGCATGACACATTATTTGTGTTAAACAGTATCATCAAAACATCTGTTAATTTAACTAAACTAGAGCGAAACAGCTAAGTTATGTATTCAGGTCACTTTAGCAGTCAGTGATTATGATGATTATGTAGCTGCAGAATATGGTGAACCTGTAGAAGACTGAATTCCGAGGGAGCCTGCAAATCCGCGATTTCCGAGGAATTCCGTTAGCCGCAGATTTAGACAGGCTCCACTTCCATGCATCCCCAGCAGAGACAACGATCCAGTAGCAATGCCTGGTAACCTCAGGAATGATTGCACTTGGCCAGCAGCACTTGTTTACTGTGCTGACCTGGTGAAACATTCCCTCAGTAACGAGGAACTGCTCCTGGATTCTTCCACAGTGAAGTAAACAGCCATGGCGGCTGGTCCTTACAGAGAGATGGTGATGAACAGGAAGCTCCAGTTGGACAGACCGATATCCAGGGCAGTGGCCAGGGCTGTAAGAGACAGAGAGAGACTGAGCTGTCTGAGGGAGAGGGGAGGACACAGGTGTGCAGTGGTACTCACACCCAGTGAATCAATCAGAACCCAACATTCAGAGTAGCTCATTGCAGTTCATCGAACGGTTCTTGAATGAAGAATAACTGAGTTTAAGAAACTAAACAGTATCTTACACCCCTAAAACTAATCTTGTTTTCTATTTAACCTACACAAAAAAACTCTTCCAGTTTTAAGACAGGGCATTTTCAGCAGGGCTTACACTGAAGACACTAGCAGCTGAGGGTCAGTGGTGTTTATCTGGCTATTTAACCTGTTTGAAGGCCGTCTGTCTTTGAGTTCAGGGAATCCCCAGGCGTTTGCTAAATGAATTCCTGATAAGATGCAGTAGAACATGATGTAATATCAGAGTTTGGTAAAAGAAGTTAATAATACACGAGCACTAGCTTTAGGCAATTTATCAGAAGTCTTTGGACTTTCACCTGCTGGAATGCAGGTCCCTTGCTTATCTTTGCAACGTGTCACTACTGTAACCTTTGAGATGCAATTTTCCAACTCTGGACCTTCTCAGATGTGTTTGTATCAGCCTTTTCTATACTAAAACAAAACACAGGAGTTACATTGATCAACGTACCTCGAAATGCAATTTCCCAGGTTTGTTACACACTGAGCTTCGCTGGTTCCAAAACTAGGAACAATCCAGCTTGTATTAACAGCACTCCACTCAGAGCACGGCCGCTAGATTACCTCTGAACAATCCAGCTTGTATTAACAGCACTCCACTCAGAGCACGGTCACTAGATTACCTCTGAACAATCCAGCTTGTATTAACAACGCTCCACTCAGAGCACGGCCGCTAGATTACCTCTGAACAATCCAGCTTGTATTAACAGCACTCCACTCAGAGCACGGTCGCTAGATTACCTCTGAACAATCCAGCTTGTAATAACAGAGCTCCACTCAGAGCACGGCCGCTAGATTACCTCTGAACAATCCAGCTTGTATTAACAGCACTCCACTCAGAGCACGGCCGCTAGATTACCTCTGAACAATCCAGCTTGTATTAACAGCACTCCACTCAGAGCACGGCCGCTAGATTACCTCTGAACAATCCAGCTTGTATTAACAGCACTCCACTCAGAGCACGGCCGCTAGATTACCTCTGAACAATCCAGCTTGTATTAACAGCACTCCACTCAGAGCACGGCCGCTAGATTACCTCTGAACAATCCAGCTTGTATTAACAGCACTCCACTCAGAGCACGGCCGCTAGATTACCTCTGAACAATCCAGCTTGTATTAACAGCACTCCACTCAGAGCACGGCCGCTAGATTACCTCTGAACAATCCAGCTTGTATTAACAGCACTCCACTCAGAGCACGGCCGCTAGATTACCTCTGAACAATCCAGCTTGTATTAACAGCACTCCACTCAGAGCACGGCCGCTAGATTACCTCTGAACAATCCAGCTTGTAATAACAGCACTCCACTCAGAGCACGGTCGCTAGATTACCTCTGAACAATCCAGCTTGTATTAACAGACTCCACTCAGAGCACGGCCGCTAGATTACCTCTGAACAATCCAGCTTGTATTAACAGCACTCCACTCAGAGCACGGCCACTAGATTACCTCTGAACACGCTCAGTAATAGCACACTGCTGACCTGTAGGAGCAGCCTTGGTGAGATACTGTGACCAGCCAAGCACAACCCTGGGCTTTCCTGTCCAGCACTGCATCAGGGTTCGAGTGACAGCAGCCAGGATGAAGATGATCATCAAGTGGACCAGCGTCATGAACAGAGGAAAGTGGAACTCCTGCAGGGAGATGAAAAGAGGGATTTACAGCAGCCTGCCCCTCACTAGCGCTGGCAATGTTACCACTCTGGCACCGATTTCTTCCGGAGATTGTGTTTCTCTTGGATTTTACACAGCAATTTGGAATCTGCACATCTTTCAAAGTCAGAGCTCCAGAGAGTGTTGCTGCTTCCTGCTACAGAATCACTTCCTGTGTGGTAGCGTTACTGTTCAATGGAACCTGAGAGATCGGTTATCACAATCTTGCGAGTGCTTACATCACTGTAAACCCAAGCAGACAAAGATGACAGCGGCTGCAGTTCTACCTATAAAAAAACCCTACTGGACTCATCTTTAACAATGTGGCAATATGTTAGACTCTATAACACTATTGTTAGACCCCTCATCCATGGAAACGCAGTAAAAGTTTAGTATAGAATGTAAGAAGCACTGTGCACAGAGGGTTCTACATGCATGGAATAGCCTACCACAACAGAAACATACAACAACTCAAATAAATAAGAGATTCTATTGAATAAGATTGCCGCTCAGTAGGCACATGGTGTGCCAATAGGAGATGAACCTTGGTGGTGCTGAACAGCCTCTTCCCTGGTTCATGTTCCTATGCCAAGTGCATACAAGAGTTAGTGCAAACAGGGCCCTACCTTCAGAAGCCATTTGTTGTAGAAGGTGATCCCAATGGAGAAGCAGTAATAGAGGAGGACCAGCCCCACAGTGCGCAGGCCTCTGCACAGGAACTGTAGTGGGTACTCCATGGACCTCTCAATGCACCCCACTTGCTGGGGCTCCATTCACACACAGCTCCATGGCAGAGAAGCTTTCACAGCGTGTCTCCCAGCTCCAGCACCACTGCTGGCTGAAGAGTTTCAATGCAACGTCAGTCCTGAAGCACAGACCAGCAGCTGGGGTGTCCCAGGGTAACAAGACATACAAGGATTATATAGAACAGTCTGTAACTTAACGTTTCTCCCAAAGTTTTGAGATCAATCAGATACTAAGAACCAGAGGCGCTAAGATGGGCCGAATGGCCTCCTCTGGTTCAATGAATTTTAAAGTTCGAATCTCTTTGGTCACACAAAGAGAAAGAAATCAAGAGAAAGCATATTTGCATTTTATTTGAGCAAATTAAAATCGAGTTTTGTGTTACTAAATGCAGGAACAGACAAAGAAACTTTTAGCAATTTAAATAATGAACCGTGTCGTCTCGCCAGACCTACACAACAGCTGTTTGTTCTGAGATCCAGTGAAAAACTGGCAGTAACACACTTCAATTCAAAACCAATAGAAACACCTAAAGCATACGGCAACCCCCGCAGACAGCGGTACGTGTTCAACTAAAATGCAATTCACCAGCAAGGAAAGCAACCCTGCCCATGCGTGCACTGCACGTAATTGAAAAGTAATCACATTGAATCAACCAATAATAGAATTATGAAAGTTATAAATACTATCAGTACAGCTATCAAACACTAGTACAGTAAAGTGTGCAGCACATATCACACTATGACAACCGCGCAGCCGCTTCTGAAATAAAATACAGCATCACTCACGTTTCAATAATGTAAATTCTTCTGTACTGTCCTTGGTCAGTTGACGCGCACAAAGCAGGGTTGTGTCACGCTGTCCCTTATCGATCCAGATGGTATAACTGTAACACTTAGAGCACACATGCGCAAATAAATGCTACTGCTTATTATATTAGCATGCAAACATCGCAATACATTATTAACAGATCGGCGACTTCTTCCAATCGTGGCGTTATACAGCTGTCCGCTTCAGTATCATGACGAGGGTGGTCAATCTCAAAACACAAACTTGTTTACCGTTTTACATGCTTGGCGCATCCCGTTTCACATGCCTCTACTGCCGGCTCTCGTGACGTGGCTCGGCAGCTTCCCCGCAAAGCATTCTGGGAGGAAGGTCGGAATAAAATAACCATTAGTAATATGAGATCCATGTTGGAAAGGTCACAACAAATTAAAAAAAAAGGACACATTAGTACACAACTGAAAAAGTGTGTCGATTTTAATTCCTGAATGTGTATGAGGATTATAAGAGCAGTCTGGATGCATGTATCCAAACGGCGCGGAGTCTTTCTAAAAGTGGGAGGGTCAAGAGGGTGGGGTTGGTATGAAGCAGGTTATATATAGTCTACTGGTTATTTAAAGTTTGCAACAACAATACTACTACACGACTACTAATAATGAGCTTGTTATCTGAATGCTGTGTAGTGAGTGGCACCTCACAAACATCGTTTTATTTACCGTGAACATGCACACCGGTAAACTTACAGTGTTTGTAATCTCAGCAGATGGCAGTATTAGGTCAAATAATATGTAATAATAACAATGTTTGCTAATGGCTAACTGCAATAAGATACTGTTCATGAGCAGCATTATTTCTCATATACAGTGAAGTGGGGTGTAGAAATCTGTATTTCCTGTTGTGAGAGGGAGCATGTTACAGTATCTCTGAGCCTGATCACTTTTATTGAAGAGCTAAGTACATTGTCATATGAATGTCTGCCATATTTCTTTGCAGTATCCCGCTGACTGGCCAATGCATTTAATATGTGTCCAATCCCAACTGTAGCTGGTCACCCGCTCACCAGCAAATCTTGTATTGTTTTAGTTTCCCCTCCCTACCAATAGTTGGCGTCACATTTAATTATTTTCTCAATTTCGACCTTGCGCCATTACTCACTTAGGTTGTGTTTTTCTAACGTCAATTCTAACGTCATTGTACATTTCTGATATGTCACTTGAACTTGATAGCCAGCGTTATCTACTCATATAAGTCCGAATGTATTCATTGTCCAATCACATATCATATCCTGCCAGTATCGTGACGCCGTAGCACGCCCACTCTTGCCCTAACGGTTCTGTTTCCGGTCTAGTTGTGTATTAGGGATGTTGACGTTGTGTATCTCAGGTGTCGATTGGAATACATGTTAGATATCTGCTAAAGTTAATTACATGGATCGACTCCTGGTTTAGAAGATACGGACGTGTCGATATTGCTATCGTTAATGTGAGTGTTTTCGCCCAGAGAGAAACGGTAAGTGGGAGCCGGGGTAGCGGTGTCGTGGGGCCTGGACTGGAGAGACTTTCTGTCTCAACCATATGTATTAACGGGGGGTACCTGTGTAGAGCAGTCACTTTTCATGTTTCAAATACTTATATAGATTTTTTTGATTATTGTAAATAGCCCCGGGAAAAGACGGTCTTCGTTTAGTTTATTATAATCTAGACTTACACAAATAGTGTTGTGTAAGTGGATCAGAGGGCGGTCTAACAGCGGTGAACAATACACTGTTGCCAACTATTAAAACAAAGATTGAAATAAGAAATCATGTTTTGTAGATATAAACGTTAAAACACCGTTTAAAATTATTTCAGGGGAATGTCTGTATGGTATGACGGGTCGTGACGTAATCGTCTCGCTTCATCACGATCAAGACTCGGTTGCCTCTGCTTATTGTTTTCTGTGACTCTTACTAGCACGTGTTGTCTCACTGTCCATACTGTATTTTACACATCTAGAAACCTGCTCTCCTGAAGCATTTCAGCGTTTCCACCCGCTTTTATAACCACCTTGTTGCAAGTAAAGGGAAGATTCAGTGATTTATTTTTTATTTTTAAACAAGAAACTTAAACTGTCAATTTTGGGGCATACATATGGTCATAGTGTCGCTTTGTAAAAAATGACAGATTTTAATGAAATAAAACTGGTACTGATAAGTATTTTTCCTCATCTAGTCTAATAATATCTCTAAGTACTCAGCTGTGGCTTACTTAAAACCCTCTACACCCGAATCGCTATTCTCAAGTGCATTATATGACAAATGGGTTGAGACATCATATTCATGTGCTTAGCCCATGTTCATTATTGAAAATATCTATATTTTTGCACACACATGTAAATCAGTTTAAAGTTATTAAGTCAATGCTCCAAAACATGAAGAGAGATGCCCAAGAGAAACCCTAGACTGAACTTGAGATCAGAGAGCTATGAATGGTCTTCTGTTTCCCTTTCAGCTTCTGGGCAGTGAAGAGCCTGTCTAGATATTCTGGTCTGAGAAGTAGAGGGCCCCACAGCTCCTCCTCCTGGCTGCTTTGCTCTCTGCTCTTTCTGGAGTGAGCGTGTTAACTCACACCCTTTGTGTGGGGATGGTGGGCCACTTCCGCAGCTATATTTGGGACCCGGTCCTGATTGTGTCCCAGATCATACTGATGCAGTGTATCTACTACAGCTTCCTGGGGCTGTGGCTGGCCGGTATTGACAGCCTTGTGCAGAACAGCCGATCACTCGATCAGATCTTCAGTTACGAGGTGAGGAGTCTACAACTAAATAAATCCCCAACTAGAACCATGTAATCTGGGATCTGCAGCCATAACCTTATACAGAAACACCATCACAGCATCTGCACATCTGCATTAAGTACTTCATTTCAGTGGATTTCCTTGAAAGTGAGGAGGGACAAAGTTCATACCTAACTTTATATCTGTACAAGTCAGATCTTTGACAAAGATGAAAACCGATTACACAATAACATATTGACTGTGCCTTTTTTAAATCCGATAGCAAAGCTATATATACTCTCACTATACAAGGCAGGATTTAGTTATGTGTGTGGTCTCTCATGTTATGTGTGCATTTCTTAAAATGGTTGGATATTTTAAGCCGGTTGGAGCAAGTGAGAGCCTGTCGTCTGGTACATGCCCACCTTCCCGTGCTCCGGCTCCACGGGGTTTGGCAGTGATTTCATTTATTCCTCCATCAGGTTAACACACAGAACTGTAGTGGCTTGATGTATCTTTGTACTTTTGCATAATCAATAAGAGTTTAGCAGCGTGACTACCGTAGCCTGCGCTTCATTCGTTTTTTACTGACAAAGTATTAAATGCACAGAGCTGTGCAGTGGTTTGGTTTGAGTTTGGACTTGTACAGTAATTACTTCAGCACAGTGACTCATTATTTTACTTTTGAAATGTACAATGTAAATATGTTAGTAGAAATCAAGACAGTACAGACTGCAAGTTGCAGTTTACATTTCTTACTTGCAAGCATATACACCGTGTTGTATTGATTTTAGTATATCCACATTAATTTGGCACAGTGTGTGCTAGTTTTTCACTTGAACATGGTTTTATCTGCATCCATGGAAAAACAATTAATACAGAAATGATGCTTACTGTCTATCACACAGCATTCAATGTAAGTAGGTCACGGATAGAGGCAGTCCAAATCTGCAGGAAAATATACAAAAAAACTGCGTAAATTAAGTAGATATCTGCAGAGTGTCTCATGTGTTTAGTATTTGTATAATAATGGCTTATAAAAATGTAAATCTAGTAAATCAACGTTCACACAATCGGAGTAGAACCGATGATTCAGTATGTGTAGAGTTGGGTACAAACTTAGCTCCTGTTGCTTTTGAAGTGAATCTGTGAAGCAGTTCCTGACAGCTGTCAGAAATGAGCCTCTGCTTCCCCTTTCTTATTTTTGTCAAATTGTGTTATTTACACAAATGTCTAACTGAAGCAAGCATAATACCACAGTGAATATCTTTTGAGATCTAGTACCTTCTGCGTACAAAGGGAAAAACTGACCATCAGAACCACTATAAACTAACAAGAGGGGGTCTGGTTTGTGTTGTATATTTGCAGTTTGGTAGTCCTGTGGTTGATGTAAAGTTACAGATTTGAGTTAGAGGAGTATTCTAGTCCTAACATTGTATAGTTTAATAACTATATAAAGTCTTACAAAATATTGCTTCAATGCTAAAATGTCTGCAATAATCTTGCTGCACAAAGCTAAAATCAGGATTTAAGCCAATTAATTTGGCACAACAGTGCAAAATGTCAAGTGAAATCCAGACCGCGCTACAGGCATTCCCCAGCGCTGAAGTCTCTCTCACGGTGTGACAGTAATGATCTCAGATCAATGTGTTTGCAGGTTCTAGGCTTCTCCACACCCCAGGGCAGGCTGTCAATGATGGCGTTTATTCTGAACTCACTCACATGGTAAGTGCGACTGTGTCTCTGAAAATCCAGGGCATTTGGTTTCTACATCAGATTGTAGAAACTGTTCAACACTGCAGAACTCTATTAATGTCTAGGGAACTGCAGACCAGTACGTTAATGATGTTTCTGCCCATATGTGCCTGCTTTTATTTGTTTTTCAAATTACTTAATGTTGCCTTTCATGAATGAACCTATGGCCTGCCCTCAAACCAGATGCTTCCCCTTGACAAATGCTTCTTCAAGCCTTGGTTTCTAAACAGTGTTTTTGTTTGATCTCCTGACCGCAGCGCTCTTGGCTTGTGGTTTTTTGTGCGTCGAGGGAAGAAGTGCTTGGATTTCACCGTGACGATCCACTTCTTCCACCTGATTGGCTGCTGGATCTACAATGCTCGCTTCCCTGGCGCCCTCTCCTGGTGGCTGGTCAACGTGGTGTGCATGGCCCTGATGGCTGTGATCGGGGAGTACCTGTGCATGCGGACTGAACTGAGGGCCATTCCTGTCAACACTGGACCCAAATCCACCCTCTGAGTCCCTGTGTGTGGGGGGTGAGGGCGTGGTCTCTATAGACATTGCTGTGACTGGCAGAGAGAGGGGAAGGGGGCTGAACCAGTTTTCTGAAATGCCAATCTCTGTTTTTGTTACCTCCTTGTTTACCGATGCTGGAGGTGATTAAGTTCATGTGTCCTTCATACAGAGCTTTTTTCATGCTGTGTGGGATTACTCCTCACAAGACTTTCAGCAGCTTCTGAAGGACGGAGACAGGGAGCTGGAAGTGTTTTCCCTTACCCCAGCTGCTCTTGTGCTTGGATGGTTAGAGTTGATCTGTTCCCCAAGCAGGGTGTGAAGTCGATCTGGATTGAGCTATCTGCGATATTCTATCAAAATCCCAAGATAATTATCTCAGGATTTTAACTTGGTTTATATTCCCCCTTCTAATTTTGAACTGCTACTGTATGTATTTCTGAATGGTATTTTAACCTTCAGAAATTGATTTCCCTTAATTACAGCTGACTTTTGGGGTTATCAGATCACTTGTCTAGGTTGTGCTGCTGCTGTTCATCCTAACAGAGTTAAATGACTCTCTACCCACCCTGGTTATAGAGAGGTTATTTTAAAGGTGCATGCCATGGAATTTTACCATTCACTTCCCTTTCTGATCATCATGGAGCATTTTCACCACTACCCTCATTTCCATTCATGATAGAGCAGTCCTTTCCTCCATGTTGGTCCCTGCTTTCTAAACCTTTCTTCTCAAGGGACACAATTATTATACTGAGAGGGTGGGGATTGAGTTTGCCTTATTTCCCAAGCTGTTATTGAAACTCAGAAATGTAATATTTAAACATTACCCACACCAATTAGTTTCTCCCACCTGAATGTGATGGCATCTGTTTTTAGCAGTCTCAAACAGGAATCCTCATGCCTATGGCACAAGGCAACACACGAGACAATGTTGGAGACGGTGCGAGCAGATTGCTTTCTAAAATGGATTTGTCAGCGCACACACACACACACACACAGACACACAGACGGAGGGTACATTCACCTGCACAGGGACAATACCAGTCTGTATTTATTAACTGTTGACTTTTCTGTATAAAAAGTGTTTTACCAGCAAAGTATTTGGCTATTTCTGTGCCGTTTCCACAGCTGCACTTCGGTTTACCCCAATGCAAGTGGGTGAGACACCTGGTAGGGTCTTTCTGAACTAACTAAGGTAGCTACAAGACTGAACCCTCCTCTCCTTCCTTGTATGCAACTCCACAACTGAGCAATATGAACAGTGTGTATGCAATATTTGATAAAGTAAATTCTAACAACGGATGGCAGCATGTTATTTTTGTACAAATACTGTAGAAGTGCTTTCTGGTTTCAGAGACCTCGGTTATCTTCACATTTCTAGTTCTCCTTGTCCGCCATAGATATAACCAAGCTCAGCCAAACTGTTTTGAAAGAAGTAAGTTTCCTTTGGTATTGCTGGAAATAGAGTATAGTAATTACAAGACTGAACTTCTAGTTAAAGCACCTTAACACAGACATAAAAAGCACAATGTTGCACAACTTCTTTTACAGTATGAGAATGTGGAGGTATATGGATGGCTGTGTGTGTGAAAGTGAAAGATTCATATGTACACTAGTCTATCTCATGGGGATTTCCTGCCTTGTTATTAATAACTTGGCAGGGAATGTGCTTCACTGTTTGCCCTGCCCTATAACTGTGATCCTTTGATTTCATGTCCTCCTCTCGCTTTGTTCAAGTAAGGTGACCAGCCTGCTCTGTATAGATTGCTAGCAGCACAGGTGGGGTTCTGTTGCTTGAGTCGCAAGTCTGGACGACCAAAACATCAACAGCACAACAATAAGGGACTTGGGTTTTACACTTAAAGGACTAATGTGATACGGGTTAACTCTCAAAGGAGTGCAGTGTTGAAACATGATTTCTGCCCTTTGCAAAATAAATGGGTACCCGATTGTGCCCCCCAAATTTGCTGAGCCAAAAACATGCTCTTCAATTCCACCTGCCCAGGATTTCACAGAGCAGGCAGCGAGAGAGATCAGATATGTGTTGGTTAGCTGCATCCCCTCTTTAAAAGTTTACCGTAGTGAAAGCGTAGCAGTACAAGTGTAATATATCATAGTGAAATATGGTAAAGCATAGGTATTAAAGCGTGGTTAACTGTGGTAAATGCATAACCTAGAGAAAAGAATGGAAAAAAAAACTGAAAATGAAAAGTGGAAAACTTTTATAAGGGCTGCCCTACCAATCATTTCATTTCATGCACTCGAGTCTATTCATATTTTAACCCTTAGTTTAGTTTTCAGTACAATGTAGTGTGTGTGTGTGTGTGTGTGTATATATATATATATATATAAAAATCTCCTACCTACCCAATGTTAGAAACCTGAGCCAGGTTACAGCTACATGAACAGGTTTTTAAAGATGGCCACAGAGCAGATTTTTCTTTCTTGGGAACAACATTTTGTACAAAAGTTCTTTGAAACATTAAATATATTTCAGAGTTCTCCATCTGCCTCTGCTTTGTTTTAGATCCTTCTGGAACTCTCGTCATATCTGAATAAACCATACAGAAAAGGACAGGCAGTGGACATGTTTAGACAAAGGGACTCATTGTATTGAAATGTTTATTAGTTCTTTTTAGTTGTTAGTAATTGCAAGGCATGCTAATCAAGGTTTTAAACCCATTTCTGTTGTGTACATTTTTCAAGTACAACGTTATAAATGAAGTGTTTAAGATTGAAGTTGCTTCTTGCTGTTCCTGATCGCTTCCAGTGCTATAGGGCTCATGTTCAGTGCAGTTAGAGCACTGGTGAATCTAGTGTTGCTAGTACTAAAATATATATCTGTATCACTTTGGAGGAAAACTGCAACTGCAGATCAGGTAGCTGCCTGTATGATTCCCGTGGTACTCTGAGAAAGTGGTTTTTGGAAAGCTGACACATTTTGCAGACTGCTGCTTCAGCACTCTGTCTGTAAAACAATTAGATCAGAGGATGCTGCATTGAACTGGGGATGGATAATAAGATTATGCAAGAGAATCGAACCCAAACGGGCAGTTAATCCCTCCCTGTTACCTCCCTGTCCATTGATCTTCATAGAGTGAAGAGGCAGATTCCAGATACTGCAGCTGTCAGGATTTTGACTCTTTTACAGTGCAAAGAACCGCTTCTCATAATGTGCTGAAACTTGCTGAGGGCATTGTTTAGCAAAACTGACTGGCGTATCAGAATGTGAGGGTGCGTGGAGGCACCCAGTCCACGGGTCTGCATGTCACACTTGTATTTGTACATGTATCCTGAGAAGTGCTTCTCCACTTGTGATGGAAGTGCACCAGCCTTGAGGCTATGGCGATACTGTGTCTGTATGTCGCACTTACATTTTTACATCCAAAAAACACTTGGGATGAAACTTGTTTTTCAGTTCTCTGGTCGATTCAAATAGAAGGTATGTTGATTTTTTTGAAGAAATGAAAGATCCAACTGCATGTTGGTGAAGTTACCATTGCTAGAGTGTCCTTTAAAGTCAATAAACTTTAATATTCAGTTGCTAACATAAGTTGTGCTTTAGAGAAACATACAGAGTGGCAATCTGATCACAATAAGATGTTTATGTTCGTTCAGCAAAGAGGTTTTGTATGGGAGACGAGCATGATGTTTACAGAAATGGGCATGCTTTGAAGTGTGCTAATGCCAGTACCCTTGCTGTTATTGGCACTTACATACTGATACGGAACCATGGTATACAATGGACTATCAGCTAGTGTGTTTTATTGCTTTTTTCCATTATGTTGTGTGTTGAAATACGAGACCAATGTGCTACAATTCTAGCAATGACACCCTGTTTCAGCTGCCCTTGTTGTACAATTGGGCCACAAGAACTTTGAACATAAAAAATGAATGAACAAAAGGAAGCTATTCTGTCCATCTGTGCTTGTCCAGTTCCTAGTAGCTGGTTGATCTCTCTTTGTCAAAGTCAGCTCTTAAAGGGACCCCAATGATTCAGCATCAACGACATGGCTAGGTAACCCATCCCATACCATAGCCACTCTCTGTGTAAAGAAGTGTCTCCAGCCTACTACTGTGTTTCCTTTGAAGATCATTTGTGAAGGGAAGCCGTGAGCATTAGCACATGACATGCTTCACTACCCAGCATGAAAAAACGTTTGTGTAGAAAAAGCAGACAAGCCTTATTGAATGATAGTTCTCTCATATGGCTGATGTTGTTTAGTTAGTTTTGCGCACTGCTGCAAAAGTCTCTGCAGACACTGCTGCCCTAGTTACAGTTGCAATTACAGCAATTGTTCCCTCCCGATTCTTTGAAGTCTGCTCCCCTTATTAATAGTTTCTCTTGCTTACCGTTCATTTTGCTCTCTTCACCGTTCATTTCTGCAGGGTAGCACAGAAAGCAGGTAGTCATTGATAGGTAGATGAAACTGAAGCTCCAAATGTTTTTGGGGGGGGAATCTTGTAGTAAAATGACTGCGTGACATTTTATTTTAAATCATGTAGTTTTTCACTTCTGCCAGCAGAGGTCTCTCTTCCTCAGTGAGAAGACTTGAATGCTGCTTGGTGGTGAGTTGTGTGTGTGAGAGAGAGAGCAGGGTGTCTATGTCCTCGCACAGTTTGTAGCTGGTCTTGTTATAAATGGAAATTAAATAAATGAATTTGTTTTTAATTATGTGCTCACAAAAGGTGAGGGATAATGGTGCTGGCTGCTGCCAAGCACCATAAGAACTTGGAGCACCTCAAGCCTGACCTGAACACCCGCTGCCTGCCATTTAGTCCTGGGCCTCTCTCAAGCAGGGACTGACAACTGACACACTGCATGGTTCCTGTATAGTGAATGGCTGGTGAACCACCAAAGACATTGACCCCACAAAATATCCAATGGGGTACAAGTGTATCAGTGGCAGCCTGGTCCCATTATAGCTTTTCCATTGCCTGTAAGGCCAGAACCATCTGCCATTGAAGATTCTGTGAGAAGACCGGGTGCAAGGAAAGTGGATTTCCACAGCCTTGCTGCTGTAAAAAGTCACGTATTAATAAGTGCTTGTAAAGGAAGGTGTTTCTGACTAGCTCGTTAGTGTGAGTTTTTAATTACTGTGCTGTCAGGTAGAAGGCTGTGGGGCTCTGCTGAGCTGCTTGCTGATTAGTGGCTGGCAGAAGGAGGGCTCACGGCTATACAGCAGAGGGATGGGTCCATCCAGTTACAGAACGATTTGAAGCCCTTCATAAACCAGCTTACCAAATGATCTGCAATGGTACAGCCTTGCAATGCAGCACAGCGACACTGATGCAACGTTCTAATACAGTCCAGGCTTGAACGAATGGGCACATGGTGTTGGACCCTGACAGTATGCTACCGTATCAGGACCATTGTACACAGCATTAAAACTCACGAGAAATTAACCCAACGCTGCTACGATTTGATTCAAACTCCAGCACATCTTGTGTGTGCACTGAACACGGCTTTAAAGTCTAAAAGACAACAACACTCTGTGATTAGTAGCAGTTCCTCATCCAGTCATCATTCTTGTGATTTATAATAAGGCAATACGTTGTGTAAGATACAGTGGTAACATTTTCATATTTTGACATGACAATGGTATGAACAAATAAATACTGCAAACCCATTCCAGGTCACATCAATACCAGACACTGCGCTACCATATCAAGACTCTTGTGGTATATTGGCTCCAGATCCATGGTGTTGCCGTGCTGGTAATTCTGTGGTCTGCTAATGGTTCTGCTAGGGTTTCTTCAGGGTAATGCACTGGGATTTTAATGGGATCAAGATTGTTCTACCTTTTCTGTAAGGGTTGTCTTGCTTCGTATGCCACACAGTAGGAATGTAACTTGCTCCTGATTTGCCCTCGACAGCGTGGGAGTGTGATTATTGTGTGGGTGACTGCTGCTATCTATTCTAATAAACAAACGACTTTATCTCAGAGTGATGAGTTTTTATTTAAAGGTAAAGGACGTGGATAGGAAAAACTCAATTTTTAGCCCTAAGGCCTGCTTGAAAAATGAAATTTCTTGATTTTTATGTCTCTTGATAGAAAATAATAATTTGATGAAAATCCATTCAAGTGCCACAGTGCCCCTGGCATTTGAAGTTCATCTCTCTAAAAACCCAAACTCAAAGACGTGACCTTCTCACTTCATGGCTACATTTTTATTCCTCACGGTTGTTTAAAGAAATCGATAGAAATTAAATAGTGGCTCCTCTGAGGAACCCGAGAGACACGTCTGTCGAGCTTTTGTGATGGAGTCTTGATTGCTTTTATTTTAATTTTCCAAACCCCGAGCTGTGAATCAGAAGAAATGGGTCTGTGTAACTTTGATGGATCATGCTTTATAATGATATAGCTCACAAAACAACTCCATCCATTCCATGCCATGCACAGCCCTATACAGGTTTTAAATACGTCATTGTGAAAGAAATCTGCTTTAGCAGATGTATTTTTATTTTAAAACATCTTCTTCCACAGTAGGTTAGGTAATCTCAGTTAGCAAGCCATGCTTTTACATTTTCTTCCTTGGTCACCTGGAGCTCACAATTCTCCCCTCCTCTTCAACGGCTTCGACCAGCCAGCTGCTTCCCTTATTGATTGACATGTTTTCCACCAGTAACACGACACAGAAGACAGTGCTGGGGGTGAAACGCCCTAGGAAGTGCATGCGTAACAGATTTCCTGAACAGAAGACATGGAATCGGAACCCTTGATAGAAAGCACTTCAAATGAAATACAATGTTATTTTTTGATGTTTGCAATCGTTCTGAAGGGCTCCGATTGAAACACTTCAAAGTCATTGCACCAAGAACCCTCCCGAATTCTACTTCAGCACTGGAATATTCTTTCATTTTGAATGAGCTAGAGAACAGAAGTATAATTACAAAGAACAATCTCTCAGGAGTAAAATCCGCGTGGTAGCCTGTCACATTCACTATTGGAGAAAGGAGAGCTACACTGCTGTGCATTATTTCCTGTACTGCACAAAAAAGGGTTACACCATACAAAACACTCTTAACCTGACTTGTTCTGGTTCCTGTTATAAAGAGCCCAGAAATAAAAAATGTTTTTTCTGCTTAGAGAACATTGATTTTGCAGAGAAAAAAAGAATGCAGGGCTGTACCGTCAGCCAAATATAAATAAATCAATCAATGCAGATTCAATCAGACAGAACAAATAAAACACAGTGTGGGTTCCTCTGAGACCCCCTGTGAGTTCAAATTCATTTTCCATGAGCCAGGGAGGGAGGGGGAGGTGTGGGGCTGGCTGCAGCAGATGGGGCTGGATTAATTAGACCCTGATTGTGCTGCTACTGCTAGAGGCCTTATTGTGTGTCCTTGTTATAAAAACACCTGGGCCCAGTGAACTGGAGCTGAGGGCTACAGGGAGAGAGTTAACCAGGGAGTCTGTGTTACAAACGAGTGACAGGGAAGGAGGTAGAGAGACTTGGCAGAGAGGTGAGGGGCTGGGAGGGAGAGGTGAGGGACTGGGAGGGAGGGAAGCAGTGTAGCCCAGTTGTTTGAGCTTAGGGACTGGGAGGGAGGGAAGCAGTGTGGCGCCAGTGGTTAGAGCTGAGACTGGGAGGGGAGCGAGGGACTGGGAGGGAGGGATGCAGTATAGCCCAGTGGTTATAGCTGAGGGACTGGCAGGGGGGAGCAGTGTGGCTCAGTGGTTATAGCTGAGGGACTGGGAGGAAGGGAAGCAGTGTGGCTCCAGTGGTTATAAATGAGAGACTGGCAGGTGGGGAAGAGTGTGGCTCAGTGGTTAGAGCCAAGGGGACTGTGTGAGAGGGAAGCAGTGTGGCCTAGTGACCAGTGGACAGACTTTTAGGCTGGCGTCAGTATTGTGGCAAGTCTCTCTGTGTAAATTACACCGAGCTCTGTAAATTAGCTGGCAGTCACAGTATTATCTGCTTTTTTCCCCGTTTTAAATTAATTAATTAGCTGTCTCTCGGAACAAGCCTTCTAACAGATTCAGTTAGCACTCATTAAAACCACAATAGGCTGCGCTAGATCAGTGAAAGCTGGTTTCTCTGCTATAGTTTGAGGAGACAGAGGCTGGCCAGGGAAGGAATGGAAGCAGTAAGCTTGTATGAAAAGGCACTTTTAGTGTCTGCTGGGTTTGCCATAGACCATAACTGAAAACATCCAACCACCAAGAAGTTAGTTTGTACTGTTGTACCTGGGAACGTTTCAAAACACAGTTAACATTGCTTTTGGGAACATGGGAATTGCAGATGGCTGTGTTAAATAAAGATGGATGAATGTTGTCCTGATAAACATTTCAATCTCTGGAGTGTAACTGGATAGCTGCTATGATGTTGTTAGGAGTCACAGGTGCGGCAAAAAGTGTGCCTGCAGACTCCACTCTAAACAGATGGTTTGAAATGCGAATGTTAAGAGTCTCAGAGAAGCGCATTGATGTCGATTACAAAGCCAACAGGAAAACTGGAACACAAACGGATGCAGTTAGAACAGCTTTAAAAGGGGTTTTATTTCCCCAAGCCATGTGTGAAACTTCAGATATAGAAAACTGTGGATATTGAAAATGAGGCTGTCTGAATAAGTACCACACTGTATCCCTTTACTGAAGTAAATTAAAGTAAAAGGATAGTAAAAATATGGTAGATAGCACAGTACAGCACAGCAGACCCCGAGAGATCGAAGTGTTTCTTATTGCAATGCTTAATATTATCCATAACTATTATTATATCATTCCAACATTTAAAAAAGCGCCAAATGACAGTGCTGATATATTACGGCAAACTCTGAAGGGAAGTATTGTGAAATCGGATTAACCCCTTCCCTGCTGCTTGTGAAGGCCAGCTCTGTAGCAAGGCTCTTGGGAGTTGCTGGGTTTGTGTGAACGCTGCTTGAGTAAGCACTATAATTGCGCTTACTCAACGCTGATCAATTCATTGAGCAAAGACAAGAAATTGATCAGCAGAAGCACTTCTCTAATCTTTAAGTCTTTCAGTCTTTGAGCAAAAAGCAACTGAACAGACTTTGTTTAATTATTTAAGAGTGATGCTTGCTCTAATGTGTTTTCTTTGCGTATTTATTCCTGTTCCCAAATGATGTTCGATGACAACACAATAGTTCTTTACTAAGGGGAAATGCTAGCTCAGCTATAGTGGTATGAGAATGGTACCACACTGGTATCATACTTTACATACATACTGGTGCATTGCAGTACCATGATACCATACCAGTACCAGACTGCTACCTTATACTGCACAATACCACTGCCATTTAAACTCAACAGGTATTAATAAAAAAAAAGAAACCTGTGACAGATGATGCTTTTCCCATTATGTGCAATCTACACAATCAATGATAACATGATAACATCTTCTGGCAGTGTGAACTAATATAAAATGATCGAACAGCTTTTCAGAACTAAAACTATACTGGATCTGCAATTGCCTTTTTCTTGTGTTTGATATACAATCCATTTTCTTTCCATTTCCTAATAACACTTCCCTGAGACTCTTCTATGGAGTGTCCAGTAATAAGTTTGGTGAGTCATATTTAACGATGGCGTCCAATGAACTTGGAAGTTCATTGGACACAAGCATTGAGTCACTTAACCACTGAATTATCGGACGCTCCTTAGAAGTCTGGGGTTTATATCAAACTGAGAAGCAAAGGTAAGAAGTAATGTCACATGGAAGCAGCAAGCGACAATGTCAATGGAATATCAGCGTGCTCCAAACTGAACTATAATCTTCAACAGACTAGTGTAGCAGTGGCAATATTGCATGTGCTCATAATCTTAGAACTCCTTTAACTGATCTGAAACAAGATGACTGTATCCCAGAGGTGAGAGACAGAGAGAGGACTCCTCCACAGAAGCCCCAGCTGGCGCCAGGCTATATTAGACTGTTCCTCAGCTTGTGTCTGCTGCAGCTCTCAGGCATGAGGTATGAAGTGTGAGAGTGAGCACACTGGCCTGTGTGCGTCTGCACATGCGAGGTCTTCTGCTGTCAGTGATGATGATGTGTTAATGAAGTCAGTGCGTAAGAGTGTGTGCCAATCTGCGCAACGTGTGCCCGGCAGCAAAGACGTGTTTAACAAGTGTGGGTACAGAATTGACACCCTCTGTTACTTTCCGTGGCACCGTGTTACTTTCGTGTTACACCGTGTTACGAAATCTGCCTTTAGCTGGCTTTGAGCTGTGCCAACCTCATTCCATTCAAATCACATGGCAGTGTAACCTTTGAACCCTGCCATCCCACCTACTCTCTGTCACTATAAGCACTGTGTGTATCTGTTCCTTTGTGGTTTAGAGGTGAGTTAATAAACCTGGTCTGTCTTGATTATGGAGCCAGGTGGCAGCCCTATTTCAATGCCTCTGATATCAGATATGTTCTGTGTACAGTTGTAATCAGCCACTGTAGCACTCACGGTGTATCTAAGTAGGCCAAAGGGCCCAATAAAGTTTTGACACGGTGTAATTGAGCATTAGCAGCACTTGAGTCATCTGCTGCGGAGCCGTTTGGAGCCCCCAGACCGGCCCTATATCACCAGCATAACAACTAGGGAGCAACACTGTTTTACTTTCCAGTCAGAAAGTGAGAATTCTCCTCCTAACTACCTGTGTCAACCACGCAGCCCCTGGAGCGAGAGACTGCTGCAGACAGTGCTTCAATGCAGCAGGATTCGGTTTGTAATGACACAGGGGAGGGGACACTAACATGGGAGAGACTGCTGCAGACAGTGCTTCAATGCAGCAGGATTCGGTTTGTAATGACACAGGGGAGGGGACACTAACATGGGAGAGACTGCTGCAGACAGTGCTTCAATGCAGCAGGATTCGGTTTGCAATGACACAGGGGTGGGGACACTAACATGGGAGAGACTGCTGCAGACAGTGCTTCAATGCAGCAGGATTCCGTTTGCAATGACACAGGGGTGGGGACACTAACATGGGAGAGACTGCTGCAGACAGTGCTTCAATGCAGCAGGATTCGGTTTGTAATGACACAGGGGTGGGGACACTAACATGGGAGAGACTGCTGCAGACAGTGCTTCAGTGCAGCAGGATTCGGTTTGTAATGACACAGGGGTGGGGACACTAACATGGGAGAGACTGCTGCAGACAGTGCTTCAGTGCAGGAGGATTCGGTTTGTAATGACACAGGGGGGGACACTAACATGGGAGAGACTGCTGCAGACAGTGCTTCAGTGCAGCAGGATTCGGTTTGTAATGACACAGGGGTGGGGACACTAACATGGGTGAGACGCTTCTATATATTTTCAAGCGGCAGCACCATCTGGTGAGGCTGAAATGAGGTGGAGGTAAACTCCAAGCAGGCACAGGTTGCAAAGAGAGCTCAGCTTAACCGGGCTTCGATACTATTGGTAGCTGCCACTGATTGAAGCTTTAATGCGGGAGTTACCTACTAAGTCTGCTTCACTTTGGGGGAGGATTACACAGATTTTCAATCAATGATCATTTTTTGCAGGAGTATATAGAGTTTCCTGCCTGAAACTACATGGCTTTATGTTCTTTTTTCTCTTAAAATTACTACCATTTAACATTTAAAGAGCGACAGGATTCTGCACTTTTAAATACTGTCGGGCTACAATAGCACATTCCACAGTAAGCTCTGTACTTGTGTGCAATACTTTTATTATAATTCCATGTGCTCCTTTACACCCACACTGAAGCAAAGCAAACGCACGCCAGTGATCAATTCACCTCTTCCCCTCCAGGCTGCAGAGGGTTTGATTCATCAAGCCTGGCCCACTCTACTATGCGCAGCTCAGTAATCACCCCCCAGCACTGCCCTCTGCATGCCCCCATACAGGGGGAAGTGAGGTGGGAAGCGTATTAGCGTTGCGCTGTGCACTGACGCCCATCGATCAACCTTAAAGTTAGAACAAATAGGGTGGACAAGATTGAATCATTCTCTCACCCACCTATCATCCATATTACTTGCTTTTCCAATTAGTTTTCATCACATCCCTGAAACTTTTGTTTGTGCTCAGCAAGGTTTATAGCAATATGTTTTTCTTCTAGTTAGTTTTCCCCACAAGGGCTTTTTGCATCCTCAACGTGAGAGATTAAAGGTAAGCGAGAGAGCCTAATTTGATTATTAGGCTCACCTCATAGGCCTGTGTGTGCTTCCCTGCTTTAATTGAGTCAGGCTAATTGTGAGTTAATTGCCGCTGCTGATGAGATGCAATGAGTGATCTCTGTTATTGCAGGGAGTCTTGCACAGGTGTTGAAAGTGAATAATCAAAATTAGACTCTCTCTTACCTTTAGTCTCACATTGATAATGCAAAAAGCACTTGTGGGGAGCCAACTAGAAGCAGCCTGTAATTAGCAGAGAACACATTGCTCTAAACCATGTGCAAACTTAAAAAGCATGACTGCAAACGAAACAAAAGAAAAATAACAGGGAGGATACCTAGGCGAGAGATTTATTTAATTTTCTTCACCCTTTTTATTCTGCTTTAAAAGGAATATGTTGCATGATGCTCTACGCTGATAAACCAGTACCGAATAACAAAGAACGCGAATACAGTATAGTATATTAAACAGGTAAGAAATATAATGGAAATTAAATTGACAAAACGTATCCCTTTAAGCCAAAGGGCTGGTAACTCCTCCCCTCCTCTCCCATCACAGCCTTTCTCTCTCAGCTACTGCAGAGCTACCCTCTCGGGACGAGGCTGCTATTGCATGTGGTGGATGTGTTAATAATGAAGAAATTACAACACAAATTACTCAGCCCAGCGAAGCAATGCCTCTGACAGGGAGGAATAATGTAATTAGAGTGTTGTGTGCAGTGCGGAGCACAGCCAGAGGATTGGTAAACACGGGGCGCAAAGGGGTTGGAGATGTATAGACAGCAAGCCAGCACAGTAATGGTTTACTCCAAAAGTCACCAGAAAAAAAAGAGAGAATTCGTTTTTATTTGTCATCCATTACTGGAACATCCTGGAGTTGTTGTGCATATGGGGCCTCACAGTCTGACTGCAATGGTTTGACACAAATATTTACACTGGAAAATCTCAGCTTTGTATCAAATTACTATGATTTAGTGAAAATTATTTATATTTTATATGTAAAATATGGTCCAATGCTTTGCTACCAACGTATGCATGTGCAGTGTGTAGGTATCTGCAGTTTCTGATTATAAATATTAAAAAAAAGATTAGCTGTACCATGGGCAGGGCTGGCCTCAGGCTTTGTGGGGCCCTAGGCCGTGATGATTAGGTGTGGGGTCCAGAACATCAAATGAATGCTACAGTAGCAACCGCGTCTTAAAGTGAGCACATAGGTGCATCATGTAATCATATGAACCTCCACATACTAACGTTAAGAATCGGTAAATAACATGAATGATATTAAAATGTTCATGAATACTTGTTTCAGTTTGTTTGTTAGACTATCATTTTATAGAATCCACAACTTCAAAAGGACTCCAGTCCTCAAGTCTAAACAATACCATGTATTAACTTTTACTAAAATGACCCTGCCCCAGTAGGCCTACTGAAAAATACTGTAATGCCCGACTTAGTCTAGATAGTTGTTAGCTTGGTTTGTTTTTATTCTCTTTTAATTACATTATATTTATTGAAAAAAGGCAAAAGAGAACCAGCCCGTTATTATTGTTTAATATATGTTTTGAACAGGGGAAGTTAGCAGGGTAATGTTCCTGAGTTGGGGTACGACTACAGTCAGGCATGGATGCATTGAAATCATCATCCCCCATAAATAAAATGTTTTTCCTGTTATTAAGCAGTAGTAATAATCAGAAGCAGCGCTATTTAAAAATATCAGAAGCCAGTTTTCACTTTTTCATTAAAAAAACGTGTTGTTTATTGAAATTAGGGATGCACCGAACCCCGGATTTGGTTTCGGATTCGGCCTGAACAGCTACTTTGATTCTGATTCGGCCAAATACTTTGGATTCGGTGAACCGAAGCCTATATCCGCCCAGACGCACATCCAATTTAATATATTCCTCCAATGTGTGCGGTTCTTCTTTAAATAAAAGACACGAATCCGGTATTGAACTTAACTATTGTATTTAATAACAAGAACACCTTTGATGAACTCTGTCGCAGCTCTCAACTCCCTACTACTGGTGGCGCATGTACTAAACACGTCATGCAGCTGCTGAATGCAAACATACCCCCGTATACAACAGCACAGTGACATCACACTAATGGAGTAAAGTATATGGCAAACTGTTAATCATTGTGTATCCAGGCGCTGTCAAACACTTCCTTTCACACAGTGAGTTGAACTTAGGCATTTCATATTTTGCTACACCAAAAAGCTGAAAAAAAGGCATAGCAATTTTATGCATTTTTTTAAAGAGTTTAAAAAACTTCAAAAGAACCCTAAAGTTGCACAATATATATACCACAGCATGAATTATTCTATTATTAAGATCTATAATTTGCTCAAAACAACGTGGTGCAGAAGTTTGTTAGAAAATGGTATCGTGTAAAATAAATAAAGTACTTTCTTCAGCTGGTGGTAAACACAATTAGAGAATGGTCGGTTATATTGCTTAAAATACAAATATATTTACCAATACAAGCTATTAGTTAAGAGCAGAGATGAGTGGTTTATTTTTGACACGGGATAAATAAAATAATGTATAGCAACACCATTAAAATGTAGTTTATGCTAAAAAAAACGTCTGTTATTTGATGTTAAGTAAGCTTCCAATTAATGACTACACGTGGAGTTTGTGCAAAAAATATTTATTCACTTACCTAAAAAAAAGTTTGAATACTGTAAATAACTTAAACATAACTACTTTGAGAGTAAACTATCCTGCTGCAGATTTTAATTGAGATATTGAAACTTCTACGAGTTGTTGACAGTTTCTTTCAAACCCATTATCAAATACTGTATCGGTTGAAATGATCTTCCTCAGACACTAAGATTGCAAGTATCATTGCTTGGTTTAGAAGCTTGGTTTATTCTACAGTATACTACAAAGTCGGATGAATGTAGTAGCATGGGATGGGGGTGGCAGCGGGACATAAGTATTAATTAATATTACACTATGCTGTAGAGAGGGAGTTTTGTTTCAAGATATCCTAAAAAAGGAATGATGTTATAAATAAAAATGGTAAAAAAAGTGCTTTGAAAAAATAATACAAAAGGATCCAAGTCAAACAATTTCAGGCAGAAACAGTATATATGTATGTATTTATTTGACAGCAACAACATACACTTTTTAACATTTCTGACATGTGGTAAGATGCATTGCACCCAGATTTAGCTATGAGCTCATTTTCATTGGCAGTCCCTGGTCAGGTGTAGAGAAAGCAAGAAAATAAATAAACACAAAAACAGGAAAAGAAAATAATACAAATAAATATCATTTACAGAAGAGAGCAATTTGCATTTGATAGTTTTAATAACTTGAAGTTATCTCTTCAAACATAGTGCACTTATTCCTTCCAAACAAATACAGTTATAATAACGAAAAGAAAACCGCTAAAATTCATAGTACAAAATAATTACCCTCCACCCCTGATTTTAATATCGACTAATATACAACTAAAAGTATAAAAATAGACATCGCGGTTATTTGCTTTATTTTTGTTAAATCCCTGGCATTGTGGATCCTACACAATAAAAATTACAAAAGGAGGCACGAAGAAAAAACACCTCGCCGTTTTGGATTTGTTTTTCGTTTATTACACTTAGGGTTGCCAGCTTGCTCGATAAATTCGAGCTACTTTAAGACAGGTCAGGTTTTTTAACTCGCCTCTAAACCACAAATAAATCGATATTAAATCTACAAGTTAAGTAAGTGTGAATTGCGTGTGCGGCTTCAAGAAATGTGTGGAAGGCAAAACGCGCTGTGATAATTATTTTTAATATTTATCAACTATACAATTTATGTCGGACACTGACGTGGATTTTTGCCTTCAAATTCATGTGCAGCAGTGTTTGTTCGAATATTTCAGATAGTTTCTCCGCACTTAAGAAAATAATATTACTCCATTCTGCTGTTTTCACGACGCACTTCTGAAGTCTTCTCTAGCTGATCAATGAGCACTGACACAAAGCGAAATGGGCGGAGATTTGTGACGCAGGATAAAATGAATTCTGATCAGAATGAAAGCTCGGCCAATCAACATGCAGGGATTATACAGAAATTATTGTATCAGAAAAGGGTTAGGTTTAGAATTAGGATTAGGCTTCTATTTTGCAAAGAAATGGACACATTAAATATTATTATTAATTTCTTAGCAGATGCCCTTATCCAGGGCAACTTATAATTGTTACAAGATATCTCATTATTTTTACATACAATTTATTTAGCAGATTTATTTATTTAGCAGACAATTACCCATTTATACAGTTTGGTTTTTACTGGAGCAATCAAGGTAACCCCACCTGGGATTGAACACACGACCCTCCGGTCAAGCGTCCAGAGCCTTAACCACTACTCCACATTGCATTCTAGCTGTGCATAATAATATTGTAGCCGTTTCCAATGTAAACACAAGTTTGTTTCAAACCAGATACCAACAATCACCAGCATAAATGGGTACCTGTATTCTGTACTGGAAAATGATAACACTGCTATGTGATAGTCCAAGTATTTTGTCCATCAGTATTGGAAGTTTCTGATAACTCTGTAAGCTATTCTTCATTGTGATGTCATTTTTAGCATGTGTCAGTACAGGTTCTGGAAGTTTACCACCCAAGTGACCCGCATTTCACGGGTCAGACCTGCAAATTGACATTAAAACCTGCAGACCTGCGACAGTCATTGTACAACCAGCAAAATAAAATGTCTATATAAGATCACTGTTTGGCTGATGTAAAAAACTGAAATGAGTCATTTTGTTGGTATTGAATCATTGAGATTCTTCAAGACCCAACTTGATAACATTTCAGGATCAATCAGTTAGGAACAAGCATTGATGGGCTGAATGGCTAGTGTGAGTGTGTGTGTTGCATCCGTGTGTGTGTGTGTGTGTGTGTGTGTGGCGGAGTTTGAATTCAGCTCTCCAGAGGTCAAAACACAAACAAAAAGATTCTGAATTGTCGAAACTCCAAGAAAAGAAAGTAATATTTGTGTTGCCCTGCCTGGGAGCTCGCCATGCTGTCAGGCTGACCTGCTTTAATGGAGCAGCCCTGAGCTCTTCTCATAAATCCCTCCTCTGTAATCTGATTGTTAGCAGCCTGCCGGGAGCTATGAGAGATTCCAATTCATCTTCCAGCTTTGCATTACTCTTAATAAAATAGACCCTTCTTTTTTCACAAGCATTTGAAAGTGTTAACCATTTCCCACCTGACCTGAAAGTATCACCCTGAACATGTCTGAAGAAATGTGCAGAATATATTCATAGCGTAAGGTCACAGATATCACAGATATAAACAACAACACTGGTTCATTTAAAATGATATAATTTGCAACTTGAATGAAGAACCTAGCCATGAATGGAGTGTACATACAATCATATGCTGATAATGACAAACTTTTTTTTACATCAAACAATTTAATCCACTTTCTACATTAGCATGCTTATTCCAACTCTACTCTTAAAAGCAAAATAAATGTGCAGTGAAATCATTGTAACCAGTGAGCGTGGCTAATAGGTTACATGGTTTCTTTACTTAGACATTGAAGAAGTCTTCTAGTCGGAAAAATTGAATAATTGTATTGTTTGGGTATAAATATCCCTGGGAAAGTGTTAAACGCTGAGGATGGGCACTTGAGATTGAAACAGGGTCAGTTTTGCGATACACCCATCTGAGTTGTCTTTGTGTCATATAGTTTGTATCAGGTGGAGAGGATGTCACATTGATCTGAACTATACTGTTTAATTAGTCTTATATATTGGCTTGCTCCTTTCCAGCATTTATTTTACCACAGCTCATAAAATACTGTAATGAATCCCTTTTCAGACGATATGTTTGACTGCGGTTCTTCATCACAACACTATGAGACCTGTTAATTATACATCAGGCACTTTCAGTTTGAGTCAGACCAGCTGAGCTAATGTCATGCCGTGACTGAGAGGGGCGGAGATACTGGTATCCAAGGTCAACAATAGGACAGTGTCAGGAATGACTGACACCTGTCAATCGCTTGCCTATTGTAATGGATGTAATAGTTGAGGGTGCTATTGGTGCAGAGTGGATGACGAGGTGACAGAAGCTTTTATTTGAGTTCAGAGTGGAGGCTGGTTCTTTAGGCTATGTGGCTAAGTTTCCCTTGTTAGAAATAAGAAAGAAGGCTTGATATTAAGAAAAGAAAGAAAGACAGAAAGACAGTCATGCTAAAGCAGTTAGAAGTGCAATATCATGGCCTCTTCGCTACTGTCTGTCTCTAATGTGATTTTGCTGCACAGGTTTTTATTGGTTTTTCTTTCCAGATTTCCTTTATTTCATAAAGCTATTTATCTCCAGATACCCGACTCATGGCTCTCTAACTAGATTTCACTCTGCTGCAGTGCGCTTGGCTAGCAGGCAGCAGTAAAAACACATCTCTCTGAATTATTATTGCAAACCAGACTTTATATAGTCTCCCATACAGAAAAGGTCACAAAATACAGTAGTGTTCAAATTTATGAGAACACCTCGAGATCTGTCATTTATATCCTACCTGCATTAAAACCTCAGGGGGTGAGAATTTTAATTTCTGGTCAGTAATCAGTGATATAGAAACAATAGGCAATCGTGAGGAAATGTTAGACCACTTTGTGCTTTAATTAGGCATCTTAAACAACTTCTAAAAAGTATCTTGCATGTTACCATGTGTGGCTATGTGTTCATTTTCTCTTACTATTTTAAATTAACTGATTAATTTCTTACTATTTTAAATCACTGATTTAACTATTTTGACCTTTTTCCAGGATTTTCAGTTCCAGTGGTATATGCACAACAAATCAAAACTACAGAAGCAGTGGGGTGTACTAATAAAAGGAGTTTATAAGGGGGTGGTACAACGCACTGGCGAGACTGCATTTAGGGTTCATGTGTCCATTTCTGCTCCAGACCCAAAGAGACATGGCCCTGGAAAGAGTCCAACGAACACCAACCAAACTAATCCCAGGGCTTAAAGGAATGAGTTATGAAGATGAAAGAGCGGAATCTATCAGCCTGATATAAAGAAGAATTAGTGGGGTTAATTATTGTAATCTCCCCTTGAAGAGACCGTAGTACGAGGGTGTGCTGTGTGTCCGGAGTCCTCCAGGTTTTATAGGTATCACGATTTTCATTACATGAGAGTCGCTGTTATTTACTTCATGCTAATATTGGACTCGGCTTTCCCCCAGATAAAATGAGATAGCAGTGGTGGGGACCCAAGATGTAGCTTTGCTGTAATATATGAGCCTTCAGCTTTTCCTCCAGGTAATGTGGATTTCCTATTGGCCCGGTGTTGATGGCTGAAGTTTTATGGTGGCTCCAGGGATCAGCCTATTTGTGGCCTCCCTGGCACCTCAGCATGGCAGTCGTCTGGAATGGGCTGAGTGGTGCTTAACAGAGGACATCAGGTGAGACCTCCCATCTTCAGTGTTTCATCAACTAGCCCACAACATCTCAGGAAGGCTTGAGAATGATGCTGGTGTCCCAGCACCACTCCCCTCCATCCCACACCCAACCCACTCCAGTTTCCTTACCTTAGCCATCCATTCATTTTCATTGATGTTAACTTCCTCCGTCACTTGCCTTAGCCATCCATTCCTTTTCACTGATTTGTATTAAATTGTCTACTTATTAAGACCTGGAAGGAGGTTAAATCGGTCTAGTTCAGTAATCTAGGCAGGTCATTTACATCACCTGGCAGGCTATTCCATGCATTTATAACTCCCTGTGTAAAAAAAAAAAAAAAAGTGCTTCTTACCTTCTGTTCTAAACTTACCTTTACTCAGCTTCCATGTATATCCTCTTGTTCTTCTCTCTGTGCTACATTTTAAGTTGTGCCTTGGGTTAACTTTACCTCTATCTTTTATGATTTTAAAGACTTCACAAATGGTATAGCAGCACTGGTAGGTCATCACTGTAATAACCACTGCAGTCCTGGTGTGGGAGCAGCGCTGGGCAGAGTCCTCCCTGGGAAGCTGTCAGACCAGAGCCTGCCTCTCCCCCTGGGAAGCTCTCAGTGCAGTCACCCTGCCTGCCTCTCCCCCTGGGAAGATCTCAGTGCAGTCACCCTGCCTCTCCCCCTGGGAAGCTCTCAGTGCAGTCACCCTGCCTGCCTCTCCCCCTGGGAAGCTCTCAGTGCAGTCACCCTGCCTCTCCCCCTGGGAAGCTCTCAGTGCAGTCACCCTGCCTCTCCTCCCTGGGAAGCTCTCAGTGCAGAGCCTGCCTCTCCTCCCTGGGAAGCTCTCAGTGCAGTCACCCTGCCTTATCTCCCTGGGAAGCTCTCAGTGCAGTCACCCTGCCTCATCTCCCTGGGAAGCTCTCAGTGCAGTCACCCTGCCTCTCCCCCTGGGAAGCTCTCAGTGCAGTCACCCTGCCTCATCTCCCTGGGAAGCTCTCAGTGCAGTCACCCTGCCTCTCCTCCCTGGGAAGCTCTCAGTGCAGTCACCCTGCCTCTCCCCCTGGGAAGCTCTCAGTGCAGTCACCCTGCCTCATCTCCCTGGGAAGCTCTCAGTGCAGTCACCCTGCCTCTCCTCCCTGGGAAGCTCTCAGTGCAGAGCCTGCCTCTCCCCCTGGGAAGCTCTCAGTGCAGTCACCCTGCCTGCCTCTCCTCCCTGGGAAGCTCTCAGTGCAGTCACCCTGCCTGCCTCTCCCCCTGGGAAGCTCTCAGTGCAGTCACCCTGCCTGCCTCTCCCCCTGGGAAGCTCTCAGTGCAGTCACCCTGCCTGCCTCTCCTCCCTGGGAAGCTCTCAGTCCAGCCTGCCTGCCTCTCCCCCTGGGAAGCTCTCAGTGCAGTCACCCTGCCTCATCTCCCTGGGAAGCTCTCAGTGCAGTCACCCTGCCTCTCCCCCTGGGAAGCTCTCAGTGCAGTCACCCTGCCTCATCTCCCTGGGAAGCTCTCAGTGCAGTCACCCTGCCTCTCCCCCTGGGAAGCTCTCAGTGCAGTCACCCTGCCTCTCCTCCCTGGGAAGCTCTCAGTGCAGTCACCCTGCCTCTCCCCCTGGGAAGCTCTCAGTGCAGAGCCTGCCTCTCCCCCTGGGAAGCTCTCAGTGCAGTCACCCTGCCTCTCCTCCCTGGGAAGCTCTCAGTGCAGTCACCCTGCCTCTCCCCCTGGGAAGCTCTCAGTGCAGTCACCCTGCCTCTCCCCCTGGGAAGCTCTCAGTGCAGTCCAGCCTGCCTCTCCTCCCTGGGAAGCTCTCAGTGCAGAGCCTGCCTCTCCTCCCTGGGAAGCTCTCAGTGCAGTCACCCTGCCTCTCCCCCTGGGAAGCTCTCAGTGCAGTCACCCTGCCTCTCCCCCTGGGAAGCTCTCAGTCCAGTCCAGCCTGCCTCTCCTCCCTGGGAAGCTCTCAGTGCAGAGCCTGCCTCTCCTCCCTGAGAAGCTCTCAGTCCAGCCTGCCTGCCTCTCCCCCTGGGAAGCTCTCAGTGCAGTCACCCTGCCTCATCTCCCTGGGAAGCTCTCAGTCCAGCCTGCCTGCCTCTCCCCCTGGGAAGCTCTCAGTCCAGCCTGCCTGCCTCTCCCCCTGGGAAGCTCTCAGTCCAGCCTGCCTGCCTCTCCCCCTGGGAAGCTCTCAGTGCAGTCACCCTGCCTCATCTCCCTGGGAAGCTCTCAGTGCAGTCACCCTGCCTGCCTCTCCTCCCTGGGAAGCTCTCAGTCCAGCCTGCCTGCCTCTCCCCCTGGGAAGCTCTCAGTGCAGTCACCCTGCCTCATCTCCCTGGGAAGCTCTCAGTGCAGTCACCCTGCCTGCCTCTCCTCCCTGGGAAGCTCTCAGTCCAGCCTGCCTGCCTCTCCCCCTGGGAAGCTCTCAGTGCAGTCACCCTGCCTCATCTCCCTGGGAAGCTCTCAGTGCAGTCACCCTGCCTGCCTCTCCTCCCTGGGAAGCTCTCAGTCCAGTCCAGCCTGCCTCTCCTCCCTGGGAAGCTCTCAGTCCAGCCTGCCTGCCTCTCCTCGCTGCCTCCCTAATGAGGAGTGATGACCAGTAGACAGGGAGGCAATCGCCCGCATCCCATAAACAGTCGCGCTTTGTTAGCCAGCCGGCAGCGGCTTGTTAAGCTGTTGTCTTTCGTTATGTTCCCCCCCTGGTGAGGGGATAGAGATCTTGTTTTCTGCCTCAGCGGTCAGGGAGCCCCACCGTTTACCTAAGAGGCTAATGAGAATGGGTGCTGCTGCTGCTGCTGAGGGATAATTATTGCAGACTGGAAACTGCTGGGGCAGGTGTGGGGGCCAGGAAGAGAGAAAGGGAGAAGAATGTTTGAGAGATCCCAGGGCCAGTGTATCACCCTAAACAGCATAACATTCCAGTGTACAGTGCATTGCTGATACGGTCAGTCTGTGGTAGTACAATGGGACAGCAAGGGTTGACTAGCAGGGTGTATAGGTTTATACTAACCATCGCATTGTAATTGTAGTGCCACTGACTGTCTTTCTGTGTGCATTGCTACTGAACTTCAGGGTCTGCTCCATTATGTGTGCTGATGTAGGGGGGATTGTGTGTTTAGGAAAATCTAGAACATGCTGATTAATATTATGTTACCGAATCATTCAGTGTGTGTATTGAAAGGCTGGCTGCTACTGCACATGTGCACGGCGGTTTTGGACACTCACATTTCTGAGCCTGGCTTCAGCCCATTAAACAGATGGATGAACGGCATTGTTGATGTGCCAGTGTCACATGAGAGGGGGGAACTGAATTGCACATCACCCAGAAGGGAAGCGCAATTCATTAATAAGAGACTGCGGGTTGAGCGAGCAAGTGAATGCTGTTAACAAGCCACCCCTGAATATGGTCTTGGGAGACTGGCTGAGTTGTATAATCGCTGCATACAGACAAGCAACACATTTATCTGACAGCACCTGTTTGCTTGCTGAAGCTCGATCTGCAATGAAGATTAATAGCTTGCTGATTGTGACCATTCCCTAAATTCATACATCAAACACTGCCGTTGGGCTGCCTGAAGCATGAATCCAGGAGTCGTGCAATCAATCCCTGTTGAAAAGTTGACGTGTGAAATTGAAATGGAGAGCAAAGCATTACCGAAAACATTTTGAAACGGAGGGGTTCACTGAGTCCTTAGAACAGGACAGCGTTGATCTTGTCCCACTCCAGTAAGCACAGAGGCAGAATAGAAAGTTTAATCGCAGCGAGCTTCACAGCCACAAGCCTATCTGCAGAAGAACTTTTTAACTAGTTTTAGTATAGTTTTCCACAAGGGCTTTTTGCATCATCAATGTGAGGTTAAAGGTTAGAGGAGGGGTGTCCAAAGCTGGCTCTTCCACTCCTGGTCTTTGTTCCAACCAGTGGTGCTGGAACAATTTGTATAGTGAGGGTGCTGAAAGCCATTGAGAAAAACTGTAACCTCTGTATATGATGTAGCAAACAAATCTCAAAGTAGCGTTTACTATTAGGATCCACTTAAACACTGAAGTTTCAAAACGTTACTGGGAAGAACAGGCTGAACAGCTGTATTGTATTTACAGTCGCCGTTGACAAGGGCAGTCAGAAGGGTCTAAAGATTGACTTGCGCTCCGGTGTCATGTTGATTATTATTATTATTATTTTCATGAGGGAATGGACCTCTCGCATGTCCTGAATGTCTGGGTGTCGTGTCGTGTCACGTCATGTGTTTGAAGCATTGCTCCACATAGCAGCACCCCAGTTACAGTTTACCAAAAAAATCTGATGTTCTTTTTTGGGACATTTTCAGTAACCGTTCTGCTGTATACAAGCTTCGAAGGCGTTCCCACTACTAACCGACTCTCGTGAGATTGCAACCGTGCGATTTATAAAATATCCCGCCCCTGTTGTGACAGCCAGTGCTGATTGGTCTATTATAAAAGGATGCAGTGCACTGCTCCTAATAACATTCATCAGACTAGCAGGATTCATCATTGCACTGCACACACACAGCTCCAAATAACATTCATGAAACTAGCAGGATTCATCACTGCACTGCACACACACAGCTCCTAATTAACATTCATCAGACTAGCAGGATTCATCATTGCACTGCACACACACAGCTCCAAATAACATTCATGAAACTAGCAGGATTCATCACTGCACTGCACACACACAGCTCCTAATTAACATTCATCAGACTAGCAGGATTGATCGTTGCACTGCACACACACAGCTCCAAATAACATTCATGAAACTAGCAGGATTCATCACTGCACTGCACACACACAGCTCCTAATTAACATTCATCAGACTAGCAGGATTGATCATTGCACCAGCAGGTGCACAACACACCTGTCCTGGTTCCAACCCTGGTCTAGCTTGTTTAATTGTACCAATGAAACCTCCATCCAGACCCTGCAGTGGTTCATTATCTCATTTTACCTGTTAAACCTGCAGTGGCGTGAACCTCCAGGACCAGGACTAGAAAACCCCTGGGTTAGACAGTGAGGCTAAATGTGTCGATTACAAGATTCTGGTGGGTTTTTTAAAAATGTATTTAAATATTGAACCACATAGGGCAGATTAATGTGAACAAATTGAGATTCAATACTATACTAAAAAGTAAGCAGCTGGGTTAAAGAAATGGTTAAAAAAATCTAGCGTTACACATCCCCACATGTTGCTACAATTGTTTAAATAACGTAGCTGTCATTTTTTATTTCATTGTTAACATCCTTATAACTTTTTACACTTAGAACTTTAAAGTTTGTTTCAAAGCTCTTTTCAAAATGGTCCTCTAGTCCACTGGGGTTTGAGATCTGTCCTCTAAATCATTGCAGGATTTAAAAAAAAAACATAACAATATGTGCTCAGGCTTTTCTGTTCCGTACCACATCATGGATCGTTATTGCTATGTTACCTGTTTGACACTGGGCAATAATCCTTACACTGTCAGTGCACAGGAGCGGACATTTTGAAAAGAGCTTTGAAATGTGTTTATGGTATCCTGAATAAAAAAAATGTGTTTATGGTATGTGAAATAACTTCACTATAAAACCAGGAGGTAGTAAGTCATTGATATATACAAATAATACAAATACACAAGCCCATTTGTAATAGAAATATTTAATAAATACATTTTTGTTTAGGTTTACATATAACTTTTATATTACCTTCATTAGAACTTTTCCATAAAGATTTCGTTTTGTAATATTCTTTTCAATAGTAACCAGAAGAAGTTTGTTTTCCTTGGCAAGGTGCCGCATCCTTTCCAGAGACACAGTGGTTCTATTTTAATAATCCAAACAGTGGCAGAATCGAAACCCCTTCCCTTTGACGTCACTGTATCTGCACTGTATGTAGCCATGTATAAAGTGTGTTAACACTGTATGTCAGCTCTGGAAGGTTAAATAGAGTTCAAGATTGGCGGTATCAGGCTCCGGTTTAGATCATTAAAATAGACCCAGCCATCATCATCATCCTATCTAAACTGAATGTGAAGATAGAAAGCAGATAACAATGTAATGTGAAGGTGAACGGCACACAGACAAACGTTTCGGCTTTGTGCACTCACACTACTTCACTTTGTGTCTTACACTTTTACCTCAGGATCCTGACTGAGCGTTCAGCTCAATTTTCAGTTCAGTCAGGCCAGTGTTACAGCACGGTTGAAACAATCAGGATCAATGTACTTTACTGAATGTCTCGGCAGGCTGGACAAACCTGTCCTTATGGAGCGTCTGCAGATTTCTCTGTTTGCCATACCAGTGCATTTCTGGAAAGGATACCACAACAAAAGATCTCTGTTTCTAATACTTTTCAAGACAAACCATGCATTAGTCCACGTTTAAGGAACACAGATTCAATAAATAATAATAAAGTGAAATAATACATTTTTCGGGTCCTATTGTTTTGTTGGATTTTTTACGTTCTGCATGGGATTAGACCAGGGTGCTTGGCATCATGGAAATATTATGGACCCTCAAAGTGTATCTTCACCCCACAGAATGGATCAGGGTGAGGGAGTCCAGTGGATTGCTTCTCTGATCACATTCAGGGTGACTATGAAAAAACAGGCTGTGTTTTTACAGCAATGAATGTGAAACTACAATGGCAATGCACAGGTTCCATTTTAAGGAGTGGTATCACAGTGGTAACATTTTCATATTTTGACATGACAATGGTATGAACAAATAAATACTGCAAACCCATTCCAGGTCACATCAATACCAGACACTGCGCTACCATATCAAGACTCTTGTGGTATATTGGCTCCAGATCCATGGTGTTGCCGTGCTGGTAATTCTGTGGTCTGCTAATGGTTCTGCTAGGGTTTCTTCAGGATATTTGTATGGGATCCCAATATGATGATGACCGTAATCGTCACTGTCTAATAGAAATACACATCATAGAAACGGTTTGAGATTCAGACTTCATATTTGTTATAAAGTTTGTTATACAAGTGTGGCCATAGCGGATCACTTTATTCGATGGATTATGTGAATTAACAAAACTAATGAGATGCCTCTTGGATCAGAGAATACATAGATCTGCGACATGTTTTTTTATTAACGTACTGCAAACAGAAGTTAACAGTAACGTTCTTGTAATAATTTTCCATTGACGAAGTGGCAGGTATTGAGATTAGCAGGTAATCTTGATCTCTGCTGTCACTCATAGTAATGTCCAGAACAATGCTGCAACCGCTTTCTTAAACTGCTTTGTGACGTCATGCTGCTGGGATCCATCTATTCACATCTGTGCCTATGTAACGGGCAGTGTAGTGTGATGCACAGCTGGTTCAGGTTTGTGACCCCTGTCGGGGAGATGAGATTAAAAGCTCTAAAATCACAAGTGCAGAGCAGCCTGGCTCTTTTGCATAGCGGTTGAGACGCTCTCTTGCGGTGTACGAGGTTGTGGGTTTGCTCCCAAGCTCTACCCTCTTACGTTGGGCCTCGAATCTCATGGATAGAAAAGGTTAAAGGGGAAGTGTTGTGTGATGCCCTGTCATTACGGACGGTCATGTTTACTGGACAACACCCCTAATGGAACTCGGAGAATCATGTGGTACACTTATTTACAGAATCTAAAGCCAATCTCTCACAGCTTTTTTCATTCAGTATTTAATCTGGAAACCAAAAAGTCATGACAACATGGCAGCCATGTTAGGTCTAGAGGTGTACAGATTTATCTTTTATTGATGAATCCTACTACTTTCTTTACATGATGTATCTTATCGTAATAGAGATCAGTATTGCTTGTCTCACGATACAAGACTAAAAGCACAACATAGCTCATTGTAGTTCACCACGTGGTTCTTAAATGAAGAGTGTGTTTCACAGGTGGTATGAATACATACTCTCCTCATCTCACTCCATTGATGTGTTTTAACAAAACGGTCATTGAATGATCATGTGATCTTATTAAAGCATCATACAAGTGACCCATGAGGACCATCGCATGCATCGTGATACTATCATACCGTGAGACAGATCACCTTGTGACCTGCATATCGTGATAGGTATCATATCCTTACATCTCTAATTAGGTCACAGGTCAAAGAGATGGGTACGGCTTTAAGTTTCCTTAACACTGAAAATATGTCGGAGGTCCCTATCTGCAACGACATGAGCTTTTGAAGTAGCAGCAGCTGATTTACAAAGACATGTAAATTCTCTTAATTAATAAAGCATGGTCTTGTGCAATGGAGACTACAAGACCCAGCATTCCTAGCGTGGAGTGTTACAAAAACGTAAAGCTGACATAATGGTCTTGTTTGGTGGTCGAAGAATGAAGAGTGTGTGATGTCTGAATCTGCCGAAGACTGAAATATTTATTCTTTGTACTCCAAGCTGAACTCTAATGTCCTTTCTGTCAAACATAAACCTTCAATGTCAGTGACATTGTGTATAATGATGTGCCTCAATGAACCTCCTCATTTAACACACTGGAAGTGCAAGTACTTGACAAGTCACACTTTTTTAAATATAGAAAAACTCATAAGACTGGGCTCCATAAATACATCTACTCTCACAGAGGTCACTTTTACCCATAGTAATCATGTTTAGCAAAGCGGTTTTTTCTGTGTTTTTTTTTTATCATGGCCATATGCCAACAAGGAGAGCATTTGAGACCAAAGGCAACACAGCTTGCTTTTCATAAATAAAAAAATAAATAAAAAATATGCAACTTATAATGGCAATGTAAATATAACAATTATTTCCACAGATATACATTTATAAATAAATATATAGACATTTTTTTTTCCATCCTAAACTACTAATCAGAGCTATTCCACCACAGGCAAAGGGTTAATCTCACTCTCTCTGAGTCTCTCTCATTAAGAACACCACCTCATGCAGGCTCATGCCATTTGGGAGCGACTAAATGCCCTCGCCCCCCAAACCAAATTCCATAACAGTCAAATACTAGAGTATGCTACAGCAATAGCAAACATCTACAGAATGCATATCTATCTTTGTAATGAGTGGGGCTACAGTATTTACCAGTCCTATAGTATACAATAGTATTTTCTCAAATGGACACTGATTGTCTGGGAGTGAACCTGTTTACAGCGGAATGAATCCGAATGACCCCTCCCGGGTTGTGTTGAGTGAGCTGTGCTGCCCAGCCCCTGTGGGGGAAAGGAAGATTCCACTTTGAATCTGGGGGTGTTCTTCCATTCTCAAGGCCAGGTCGGTGTGGGCTGGCTGCTGCAGTGTCTATAGAGAGAGCCAGGTGATTGCAGTGGGGAGGAGCACCAGCAGCGGGAGGGACAGGTAGTTTGTTTGTGGCCCCAGTCGTGGAGCCCCGTTCGGGCTGCACAGGTCGAAGAGGCTGCCTTGGAAGCGGATCTTCTTGGACTCTTCCTTCAAGGTCTCCCAGATACGCCCCGCCTCCTCCTGGCACTCCGATAGGGCCGTGGTGGCACATACGTGGAACGCCTCCCAGTGGCTGAAAAGAGAACAGCAACAAAAGGCATCAACTCCTGACTTTCCCTTATGTAAATTATACACTGGTGGTTCAAATTATGATATCACCATCCCTGAAACAGAATGATATTAATGAGAGAATCATAAAATACAGCTGTGGATCAACTATAAAGACACCATGTCAAACAGTGTGATCTGTATATCATTTATGTGGTCATGTGGCAGTGAAAGGGTTTCTGAAACCAGTAACTGTGGCGTGGGCAGCTTTATAAAATAATCAGCATGAAGGGGTTCATGTTTCTTATACGAAACACAGGATTGAACATGACTGTGAGCTTTGTGCTGAGTATGAAGCCAGTATCTTAAAGAGTTAGGTCTTCATCATCCGCAAACCAAAAAGTCACATGACTCCATCCTGGGTCAGAGGTCAAAGTGAAGGGGGCTGTTAGATTTGTCTGCAGGAGTTTCTTGAAATAGTTTGAGATATTAGCAGTTATAGGTGTGGCCAACACACATTTTCTAATGCCAAACTTTCCATCATGTGGGAATGCTGTAAATATTGAAAACAAGTCATAAGGAAAGCAGCGATTGGTTACTGACAGACCAATCAGAGTTGCTTCTGGGGGTTGTAGTTAAGAGGAAAAACCATTTCAGAATGTTTCGTTGTTTTTATTACCATTAAAAAAATGAAATACACATTTAGTATATCTGTGAAACCCATGCCATGGCAATACATATTAGGTAAGATTTAGTGGAATGTGTTTGAGAACTCCTAATTTAACAGGAGCTAGCAGCAAGGAGGTTTTCCACATGAGGCTGTCTGGGTGTAACGTGCACTGTGCCTCTTGTGAAGTCCTTTGCTGCATGACCATTATTTTGCAGTCATCCGACTCACTCTATTCACACACACATGCTAAGCCAGCCTCCATTCGATCTGTGATTAAATTACAGGTACGAGCTATTCTCCAGCACTCCAGGGAAATATTCCACTGCAATGAAGAACAAGCACACACGTATGAATGCTATGAATTTCATTATGTCGTGCAGCGAGAAACACATCAATTATTCTGCCGTGTCTGTGTTCCTGCCCTTAGGATTTACAGCAGCTCTTCGGATTTCAGCATAATCTGCTCCCCCTGCTCTCCCTGCAGCAAACCTGGCCATGCCTCTTACACAAATACCCTATTTAGTATTCCCACTCACTGTAATTACCTATTAAATATCCAGGCTAATGCTCACTACATGGCCGGAGGCTGGCTTCGAGCCACCCCCACCCTGACTTGGTACAGCCCTGTGAACTGATACAGTGTGCCTGTATTATGTGACCCCTACATCTTGTTACAGTTGGTACATTCCAGCAGTGGTCTTGCCCTGAGTGAAGCAGCAACAGTTGAACAAAACATATCTAGCACATACTTTTCTGTGTAAATGGGCTTTTCAGTCAAATTTCCAGAACACAGCACTGTAAACAACCAGTTTACAGTCCATAAGCCCTTCCTTTAAAAAACATGTCTATCTCTGAAAACATTGCTAGAATCTCACTATAGAATATAGCATTGAGCATGTGCTGTACTTATTTGATTGAATCCTAAAGTGGAAACTAAGCATTTATTTAGAATTAATAAAAGCAAGCAGTGCTCATGAGAAGACATTATTTTGCTATTAGAGAGACAGCATGCATTAATAATTGTACACTGGCTAGTTATAGAGATAATATCCAAACTAATTGGTTTTGTAATTGGGTCCATATTGGTATGAATATAAAGGATTCACAATTAGGAGTACCACCAAATAGTCAACGAGTTAAATAGAAAGGTGACAGTGGACCTCAGAAACTGCTAGTCTACTAACTGCACATCACCTGATTGTGAAGTCATTGCAAAGTGTTAGGAAACGGAACATTCACAAATACAGCACCAGACATGATTCAAATATTAGAATAACAATTAATAATATAATGCGTTCATATTTTTTAAAGTGGCAACTAGTCGCCCTTTTTGCCTATTTTCCCCTTGTGGTAGGAGTGTGTATTGCCATAGTAATGATGCAGAAGGATAATGTTGATAAATGAATCCTTCTTGTGCAGGTTTTTTCTTATTATAACACAAACCATTGCACACAGTTTGAACAGACACAACCGCTCAACTTTACTTCTTCCTCTCTCCAATCTGCGCGAGATGACATCTCTGATAACAAGAGAACAAAGATTATACTCATGAAATACCAAGAAGCAGAAAGAGTGCTTGGTCAGCTTTAGAACGATGCCGTATGTTCTATGCACAAGATGCACTTGAATTCTGACAAATGGTTTCTTTCTCACAGTGATTTATAGCACTGAAATATGAAATGAAGTGCCTGCAGTCTCTATCTTGCCTCTGGCCTGGATTAACCTGGAGTCACAACCCTCCTCTCTCCCCTCCTCACCTGCACCCACCTGCAACCCTCCCCCTCCCTCCTCACCTGCACACCACCTGCAACCCTCCTCTCCCCCTCCTCACCTGCACACCACCTGCAACCCTCCTCTCCCCCTCCTCACCTGCACACCACCTGCAACCCTCCTCTCCCCTCCTCACCTGCACACCACCTGCAACCCTCACTCTCTCCTCCTCCTCACCTGCACACCACCTGCAACCCTCCTCTCTCCCCTCCTCACCTGCACACCACCTGCAACCCTCCTCTCTCCCCTCCTCACCTGCACACCACCTGCAACCCTCCTCTCTCCCCTCCTCACCTGCACACCACCTGCAACCCTCCCTCTCCCCTCCTCACCTGCACACCACCTGCAACCCTCCTCTCTCCCCTCCTCACCTGCACACCACCTGCAACCCTCCCTCCCTCCTCACCTGCACACCACCTGCAACCCTCCTCTCCCCTCCTCACCTGCACACCACCTGCAACCCTCCTCTCCCCCCTCCTCACCTGCACACCACCTGCAACCCTCCTCTCTCCCCTCCTCACCTGCACACCACCTGCAACCCTCCCTCCTCACCTGCACACCGCCTGCAACCCTCCTCTCTCCCCTCCTCACCTGCACACCGCCTGCAACCCTCCTCTCTCCCCTCCTCACCTGGACACCACCTGCAACCCTCCTCTCTCCCCTCCTCACCTGCACACCACCTGCAACCCTCCTCTCTCCCCTCCTCACCTGCACACCACCTTCAACCCTTGCTCTGACTCCTGCTCCTCTTGGTAGGCCGCCATGTCCTCCCCCAGTTTCAGAACGCAGTCCGAGAAGCCCTTGTAAATATTCCCGCATTTCACCTCCGCCGACACGGCCGCTGCAAGGAGCACTGCGGGGAGAGAGCAGTGAATCAGTAAACTACGACAACAACAACAACTGCAATTACAATCCCGACATTGCATTTTCAAAGCTTTTTACTCCAAATCGACTCCAAAGGGAAAAAACTCTCCTGGTCCCGCCTCCTCTCTAGCTCGCCCTCTCTTCCCGGCCCAGCCTCCTCCCGAGCCCTGCCTCCCTCCCGGCCCCACCTCCTCTCTAGCCCCGCCCAGCCTCCTCTCTAGCCCCGCCTCTCTCCCAGGTCCTGCCTCCTCTCTAGCTCCGCCTCCCTCTCCTGGCCCCCAACTCTATCAATGCTCCGGACTCTGAGCTGCAGTCACTTGTGCTGGTCATGATTAATATCTGCTGAATAATAACCTGCATTTCATCTCTCTCACTCTCTGTCTTGTAGCCTCTGGGCTCGTGCAGTTCAATTAAACCACACTAATTAAGGAAGCACTGACTCCTGAATTATTGTCAGCTATTCTGGCCACTAAAATGAATTTAACTGAAGCAGTTCAGTACTGGGAAATACTTACTGTGTCGTATTGTTACTTTGGGAATATTTTGTGCCCCCATTGTTGCCATGTATTGATACAGGGTGGTTAAAATGAAATGGTGGGCACCTCTAGTTTTTTGTAGTCATTATCGACAGGGTTCTTCCTGTGTGATTCCCTGCTCAATACAGTGTGCTCACTCTACCTGCACTCAGTGTGATTGTGCGCACAGATTGCTGCATTTCAAATGTCCTCTGCAGCCATTGCCTTCCACTATGTCAGTTTGTCGACGTTTGCTATTGGATAAGCATGTCATGTCTCTTTCAATGTCTCACATGCTGAAGTGTTTGTCTGCTAGACTAAGACCTGTCTTTAGATCTATAACATATCAACACTGACAGTGGGAGCTATTTTAATGATCTACACTGTAATGGATCTTAATTGCACCACTCTTTAACTCTGTATTAATCCTGCCAGTGTTGTCCTCCAGTGACTTTACAGACCCACTAATACTCAACATCACCCAAAACACAGTGAATTGAGCAGTAAAAGGCATGCAAACCACAGTCTTCACATTTCATTAAAGGAGTGCTAACTATCACTGGCCCCGTTTCCTGCGCTGAAGATGTTTTGGTTCCTTGCTTGGTTTTGTATCATTTAAATTGGGGATTTTTGGACAAATATAATGCCACTGGTTAAAACTGCAGCCGATTCCTCTTCACTCCCGTGGTGTAGCTACAGCTCGACCACGTGACCTGCAGCACAGGAAGTCATTAGCAGCTGTGCCATTATTTTTGTGGTACTAGATCAATCACATCATGAACCAAACGATTTTTTTTTGCATTTTTTTTATTGGAATAATTAAGAAAAGGTGTGTATTGGTTAATACCCCTTCCATGCAAACACACTTCTAAGTGTGCTATATAGTTTATCGACACAATGTGTTCTGTATTAATATAATTGGTATGACACAGCCACGTATCTTAGTTTACCAATTAGCGAGATGAAGATTTATCTAGCTGACATATTTCCGATGGAGGCTCTTCTTCTGTCTGTCTGATATGAATAAATCATCCTGTGATTTGTGCCTTGGCTGTCAGCGTGAACACACAGGGGCTTAATCAGTCCTGTTCTACAGCAGCTGGTACCAGCGGAGGCGTGACCCTGCGCTCCCCGGAGACCGCACACGAGCCGCGCTCACAACCCCAGCGCGGAGCCGCGGGCTCAAACGCGCTCACAGAGAGCCCCAGTGCCGGGGAACACTGCGCTGAGAACAGCACACGGCCGGCCTATGAGCTTCTACACCCAACATGAGAGAAACGTGCCTCTCTACTCTACACGCTTTCTTGTGTTTTTCATTGAAGTTCGAGCCTCTATAGCGTTTAAACCCATATTACAATTGGTGACACACACCTACAGTTAGACACCACCTGCCAACCGCTCCCGCTTTTTAATAGGAATATTTGAATTTCATTTAAAATCGGACCTTGGAATATGCATGCAATAGGCTACAAAAATATGTGTTCAAAATGATCGATCGGCCATTTAGCCGAGTACAAGAGATATTTTTTTTATTATTATTATTTTGTATTGGCAACCAAACTTTAACATGTCCAGTGTAACATTTATGTTAGCCGTCTAAGGATACGTTTAATAAATGTTATTTGGTCTATAAAACACATGCATTATTATTATTATTATTATTATTATTATTATTATTATTATTATTAACAGGCCTCAAATGATAAGCATTTACAAATATGTACATGTCTCTAACTGTTCAGCACAAATCTGCATTATAATAACTTACACAAATACACAGAACGTCTAACTGAAATACAGTAGCCATAGATGCATTATAAGTGCACTGCAGTATACGGTTACGTTTTTCTAAATCGTTTTTTTAAACTGCTGCATCCAGCATATTTTGTCACAACATAGCTACGATATATATATATATATATATATATATATATATATATATATATATATATATATATATATATATATATATATATATATAGTATACCACCTCAACATTTTTGTATTTTAGTTGTTGTCCCTCTTTAGTGTGTATAACTAATTTCAGACAATAAACAAATATGAATCCAGATTTAACTGAATGTATTTATATGTTATAAATGTTACGTTTAATGTTCTGGGCTGTAAAACATATAAATCGACAAATAGAAGATAGAGAAGTAAAGAAAAGAAAATCTAATAATATTAAAAAAAAACAGACTTTGGTTTTGATTCCAAATAATAAATACATTTATTTTGCTCTATTACTGCAAAACAATAATTATATTATGATATTAAACAATAATATAGCATACAGAATATAAACCTATTCGATTTATTGAATAATTATTATTTAAAAAAATACCATTTCATATTGATAGATGACATTATTATTATTATTATTATTATTATTATTATTATTATTATTATTATTATTATTATTCCCACACTATGATATTATTCCTAATAAACACATTTAAACACACAATGAAACATTTTAAAAACACTGTATTGAATAAAGGCTTTGAATAAGAAGCTTCATACCCTTAAGACATTGCGAAAGTCTACACGCATTACATGCAGTATTGCACTGCAGCGCAGTATAAATGACATGCTGTTCTCAAGGCCCGCGCGGCGCATTGAATTAAGCAATGCACAAGCAGCTGTGGACAAGCTCGTGTTGGTCTAATTTGACACGGAAACGTCCTCTGGGGGCCGTGGGCAGTCAGCGTGGAGAAACCCATAGCGATCAAAAACACGCCATATGTTCAAAATCCTCTCGCCGACCAATCTTCCAAATTAGAGCTGTGCAAATCCTGACCCGGCCGGCCTGCTTGCGAGGTCTATCCTGCATATCAACAGAATGCCACCAACCCCAAACACTATTTAAAACGGCAGGCCTACACCCGTGATTATAGGGCATTAAATTAACAGCACTACACTCATAAAGGGAATAGCGCTGCAGATACGCGCACGCGGAATCCATTCCAATCTCGTGTGTCTTAGAAAAGTGACAGGTGGCAAGTGTATAACCCTTTGGAAGAGATCAGAAACCGTGGGGATTAAAACGGGCACACGCCTTTCAGACACCCCCGATGTGACTCAAACATTTAGGCCTGACCACGGCACAAAACATGACGGGACCCAGCCTTACATTTGGCGCATATTCTGTTTGTTTAAATAGTGCATTTATAATAGATTTTCATCGCTCAGGTATGTTCTTTTCCATTGCTTATATGCTCTACTTAAATACTGTAATTATTTTTAATAATAATAATAATAATAATAATAATAATAATAATAATAATAATAATAATAATAATAAATACACATATTTACTGTAGTAAAGCATGCGGTGCAAGGGTAGGCAAATTAAAGAGTGAAGGATGAACTTGACTTGGCGCAAAGTCGACTCAAACTGCGCGCATTTTTGTGAATATTCTCAATATTTTGCCTATAGCCTTGGTCTATCTAGTTGTATGTAACGATTATTATTATTAAATGATTAGTCTACTGAAACTCCACATACTCGTGTCGTGCCATTTAATTTTCATTATGCTACTTTCGTTGTGGGTTGTATTAAGGCTACAGTAAAATATTATATTCATTTTTACTATATATACACATATAAATAAAAATACAATTATATATATATATATATATATATATATATATATATATATATATATATATATATATATATATATATATATATATATATATATATAATTATTTTGTGCTGCCCATGAACCCATAACATCTCACGAAAACTGTTTCGCCATGACAAAGCGTCTTCTTTTCTTTACAGTTCATAGCTGTAGCTTAAATAATTGTATTTCTTTCACAGACAGATTTACAACCTTCACGACTGCTAATGTGCACAAATACATGTATTAGAACAACGTGCACGACTTGTGCGAAGCTTAAGTATTGGACACAGTAAAATGTATATTTTAAATCTCATATTTGAATGATGAAAGCAACGTTCTGTATCCTCCCATCACACATATGCATCTTTTAATAATAGTAATGTCCAAAGGTCGTCTTATTAACGAGTGATTTCTCATAACACCAACATTATTATTATTATTATTATTATTATTATTATTATTATTATTATTATTATTATTATTATTATTAGTAGTAGTGGTATAGCGTTTTTATTTTTTTTTTTTTTGGGGGCAATTTCAAATACGGTATATAGGGGTTACTATTACTGTCGTCTGCATAGGTTTGTCATTTGATTTCATATTTAATATTACTAAGAACCATGCACAATATGTATTGATGTTATTGCGTGCCCGTGCAGACAGTATGTCTTGTGGAGGATTTATTAAAATGAGTCCGACAGTCTGCAGATCCAGCTCGGCTGAGGTGTTATTGTTAAGAAGTACAAACGAATTCAACTGATGGGAGCAGAGGGTCTTATTCACAATGCAATAAAGTCCGGTGGTTTTGAGGAAGCGAATCTGTGATCGTTATTCGGATACCTCGAATTACACACGCCAGGATTAGATATCACAATTATTGAAGTACGGCCTTTTCAAATGTTTATGGAAAATACAAATCAAACACGCATGTACAGTTTTCTAACAAAGAAAGCATTCCCCGTGCTATAGGAAGTCGACATTCTTTTCAGAACACAATGCTGAAAAATCCCGAGTTTAAAACGGCGTGCGGGGCTCTTTTTCTGTGGCGGTTGATTAAAGTAGTTTTTAAACGATATTCATAAATAATTAATGACATCATTTACAAGAAAATAAATGTATTATTTATTCCTATGACTACTCTGTGGAAATAACCTGATCGTTGTATTTTATTTATTTAATACAATAACATAGATAGATATATTGAACGTATACAATAACGTATTAATAAATACATTAGTAATTCTACATCAAATTATATACTGAAGACCTTAAGCGACAGGGACGCTTCTTCCCTTACCCAGTGCGATGCCTGCAATGTGAATGGGTGTCTCCGGTACCCTCTTTCCCATATCCGCCTCTCCTTAAATCCAACGCGGGCTGCACGGCTCCATCGCCAGAATTTCAGATAAATCAAACATGTTTGTTCGCTGGTTACACAAGCAACCGCTGTTTAATGCAGGGATCTGGCGATATCATTCACTGGTAAAACGAAATATTTGCTCCATTTTATAGCAAATCTTCGACGCAGTTCAATTCTTACATCCCCGGGTGCGCTTTTGTAAAGGCGGTGCAGCGGATTCTTTAAATGCCGCTTTTCTTGCAGTGTGAACTCGCCTGTGTTCTCTCCAGAGTTTCAATGTCAGGGCGCGCGGCTATCCTTCATGTAGGGGCCTATAAAGCCAACAGACAGCACCTTGAAATAAGTTTACCCTTTGCAATTCACTTGTCGTTTCTCTTATACCCAATCAACATTGCAATGTCATCGCAGTCTTAGGAAAATAAATATACACATATATACATGTATGCCCATAGGCTGTATATTTAAAATAAACTGTAAAAAATGTTTATAAATAAGTAATCTCTTTTTCAAGAAACCTAATCTTGGAGCAGAGATATCAACCCAACGTGCTTCTTCAAGGTTAATATTGTATTATAGATGCAGCGCAATGTCTCCGTGTTCAGCTTCTGTTCTTTTCTCGACGGCGGAGTAGCTCATTTTACCTACAAATGAGACACGGGGGTCGCGTTATCCTTTATGGCATGGATTCGCATGCTTTTTAGGCGTGTATAGAAACTCAGGGCTGCACTTTCTCTCTCTCTCTCCCCTCCCTGATGATCTAGATTGATCCCTTAGCTTTTAATAATTCATTCCGTCTTCTCAACAGTGCAGATGCAGCAGAAGCACCGTCAGTCTACCACTACATTCTTCAATATCACGAGTAAGGGGGCGGTGTGAGCGTTGGGGGCGTGCAGTAACCATTTATGCGCCTACAAGTTTTGCGTGAGGGTGCGTATCGGAGCGCGTGCCGCCCGCTCTCCTGCAGACCAGTTGTGACCTGTCCGGCCTACACCTGTATCGGTGTGCAGGACAGAGGCGGCGCTGTTTCAGATAATCGTGTGTCAGCTCAAATCACTTCTATTTTGGGGGGCTGAAGTTCAAATCTCACAACACTGTTAAAAGAGCAGCAGAAGGATGTCTCTTTCTCCAGTAGTGCTTAGCGCCAGCTACGCCAGTGTGCACGTAATATCAAATATTAACAACAGGCCTACGCCGTGATAATATTGTAGAAACTCCCATGAGAAAAATAAATGTCTTACGGAACGCCTAAAACGCTTTTCGGTTCTATTCAAGTAAAATTATATTGTTTTGGACATGCAGGTTAAATATCTGTTTATGCTGTCTGTTTATTCACCTCAGACCACTTTCTTACGCATTGTATAAATTAGTATCCCGATATGTAATTGTCCCCTCATCAAATGCGTCAGTGCAGTGGTACCAATACGATTAACGAACATATCCAGTTGATGATAGATTAGCAAATGTTTCTCGTCCACATTCGCAATAATATTCTTATTGATTTAAAATGTAGGCTGCTAAGGGTCAACGGTGGCTCTACCGATGAGATGCAGTTGTGAAAATGATCCAGCAGTGACAACATCTTCATATGTTTATACAGTATACCAATTTATCTCTGCCTGGGGTTATCGGATAGTAATGGTATATGCCAATGATATATATATATATATATATATATTTCTCTTAAGGACACTTAATGTATCAGTCAACAATTTTCAGATACCAAGATAAAATATGAACCGCTCTTCGTGTTCCCCTGAGCGCTTTCGTGTGGAGGTGTAAACTCCGAGTGTCAGAACTTATAATTATAAAGCCGTGGTTTAGCGCTGAATAAATCAATGTACGCATCCAATTAACAAGCACTAATTAAGGAATCACGAGCTGCAACTTAACAGGAGATGTGGAAAGAACCGTGAGGGAAAAGCGAGACATGCATTTTGTGCAACTCACATTTAGAAATGCTGAACATCTAAAAATAACGAATCTCAAGTGTTTGCTGTGCAAGCCTGCGGATTGGACTATATGTGCACGCCCTGGCGTGTGTTAGTGTTACTGCACTAATGAAGCGGCACCTCCCATCGCAAAGTGAATGGGTTTTCCAGTAAATCAGGCACAGTGGTTCTGAATGTTCACAAGCTGTGCTCGTGTGCAGGTTGGAACACTTGTTAGCTCTCTCTAGTCTTGGTATTCTATCAAGATCATTAATCCCCACAAAGTGACATCGCTTGCGATCCTCAAACTACTGAAGCCTGAACTATCAAAGAATGCATTAAACACAGAGCAGAGAGCAGTACAGTACAGTATTTGGATTTGGTGCCATCTGGCGTCCATTTTTGAGAACTGCATTCTTAAAGTTGAGTGGATTAGCATTCAAAAACGTAACTTGAATACTGCTAGTACATGCGACTATACCTGTAATACCCCTTACCTTAAAGTTATATGTCACAGAATCCTGAATGTTGTGTTTGTCACCAGCATGTTAGTAACAGACATCCCACGGCTGTACATTCACAATGGGAGGCTCAGTATGTGGTGAATAAGCAATGGAATGTTTCATCCCAATTTGATAAGCAACTCTCCACATGCAAAAATATAAGGCGTGACATAGAGGCGGGTGCACGAAGGAACAGACTGACACCTCAATCCAGCTCCAGAATCTTAATAACTTGTGCTAAATATACCAAGTTTCGTGACAGTTACCGGCAAGCGTGTAGGTGTGAAACAGCGGAGGATAATAAGTTAACACGTGGTGTGAAGGGTGTCGTTTAGAATAAATCATTTCGAACAGCACGACGTCTCGTACAGTCAGAGACACACAACGGGGTCATTTATAAGACAGGATCTTTGGTGAAAGCAGAGCTCGGACACGGTTCCTTTCCATCAAGGGTATTTTATTGCAATTTGAAAGGATGTGATTAGCAGCTAGCTTTGATACAAGGGCAGCACCGGTCACTCCTCTTCGTGGCATAGAAAACATCTGAAACACAAAGCAGAGGGTCAGAAGAACCGCTTTCTAAAACGAACCGCGCATCCATGCATCCACTACATACAAAACGTAAACGCACATCTGTGCAGAAACCGCGTCCATGTTACACAGGCATCCAACACTGTCCCAAAACCTTTAAAACGTGATTCTCTGTGCTCGGCACCCGTCCGGTCTTTATAGCAGAAAGACTGGTCAGTCGTTAAGGAAACGTAGCAACATGCGCAGATATACCATCCCTAATAGTGGTACAGACCTCAAAGAAGTTTCTCATAGCGTGTGTAACATTTTAAAACACAAACGCGTACCTGAGTCAGTACTTGAGCATGTGATGGCAGGAGCGCGTGCAGCACCGCGTCTCTTTTCGCTTGGCTGAGGGACGGCACATGATGCGTCTGCCTGGCAGGTGTATCGACTGGGGCAGAGCGCTGATCCACCGGCCAGAGAGAAACTCCGGGAAGGGGGCCCGTGGGGTCCTCCACTGAAGCAGCTTTAACGCGCTGCTGTGACCTGCAGTGAAACAAAAATACCACCGGGCTGTCATTCAAATGTATTGACTTGTAGTACTGCAGGCAATGTGCATGGTACCATATCTGTGCTTTACCATGCTTTCACTTTGCTCTGAATTACGATGGTATACTTTCAAGCTTCACACTATCCTATTTATATTTGTTGTCAATTTGTTTCACCGGTTAACACTTTATTAAACAGAGTAACCAATTTTGTTAATACTATTTATTTTATTTAATTATTCTAATTTGTGGGCAGCAGTGTGGAGTAGTGGTTAGGGCTCTGGACTCGTGACTGGAGGGTTGTGGGTTCAAACCTAGGAGGGAGGGAGGGAGGGAGGGAGGGAGGGAGGGATACTGCTGCTGTATCCTTGAGCAAGGTAGTTTACCTAGATTGCTCCAGTAAAAACAACTGTATAAATGGGTAATTGTATGTAAAAATAATGTAATTGTATGTAAAAATAATATGATATCTTGTAACAATTGTAAGTCGCCCTGGATAAGGGCGTCTGCTAAGAAATACATAATAATCATTTGTTGTTTTTAAGTCACTGTTAAGTTTGCGATTTTTCCCCGAAATGAATTATGGAAATGAGTTACATTGGGATGCTGGTTTCAAAGGAACAAGATATTTTGGAGGCTAATATTGTAATTTTGAGTAAATGGGTGACCTTGATATCGAAGGTCACAGTTCACGCTTAGGTTACAGCTCTTATGCTGGTCCTGTAAATGCAATCCTTCTTACCGCCGACAGAGGGTGATCCATGGTTGCTTTGCTCTCTGGGAGGCTCCTTCCTGCTCTCCTGGAGAGATTATTAAAGGTGTTGTTAGACAAGCAGCCAGCAGAGGGAGCCAGCATGGAGAGGCTATGCAGTGCTCTGAAACTCATCCACTGCCGTTTATTACACTAGAGCAACGCCTTTAAAATGTTATCAAAGCAAGTAATAAACAACTTGAGAGTATTGCACTTAAACGCATTGACTTCGAGATGAAACATTTATCCAAGAATTGTAAGAAGCTTCTTTTAGTACACTACCTAATGATGCCCTTTAAGAGTTTAATAAACTGGAAACCTAACTAATGTATGTCTTGTTCAGATTCCCTCACCTGTGTCTGATCATAGATCTCTGAGTGTATGTCAGCCCTAATTGAGGAGTCCGATAGCATGATTTGGCCAGATTCAGTAAACTCATGATCCTCTGGGTGGTGCCCCTGAGCACTTTCAGCAGATTCAGCCTCTGAATGATCTGCCAGACAAACAGACAGAGGCAGACAGAGAGAGAGAGAGAGAGAGAGACAGGCAGACAGACAGACAGCAGACAGACAAAGAGAGAGAGACAGGCAGACAGAGAGAATAAAGAACACCTTTAAGGTCATTATTAGTACACACGATCAATCATGTTCTAAGCAGAATGAATAATACAAAATGGTAAGAACACACATCACTGGATGTTAAACAGGTAATAAAATATATTTAAAATGTACATTGCATAAAGAACACCTTTGAAGGAAGCCAGTAAAGTGTTTTATAATGGATTCCTCTCTAAACCGCGTGTCATTCGTCTCAGCTTCCCTGCTGACAATGACGTTGTGACAAGATGCATTTCAAATATTCCTTCAATTCAATATACACAAATACAATCCAAGAGGTCCACATGTTGAGGGTGAGACTAATAATCACATGAGCTTTGTCTCACACCGATGCTGCAGACAGCCCTCGTAGGATTAAGGTGCGTTGAAATGGTGTGTCATTGAACTGAAGTTTCTTTCAGTATCTTCAGTAGAAATGCTTGTTGCTATGAAAGCGATACTCACCCACGTTCCACTCAGGTGATTTACAAAGTGTAAGAGAACGACACATTTCAGTGATGCTTACACTTCTCAGATGATGGCGCTCCTCCTCAAGGGTTTTTGTGGAAATGGTTTTCATGGCTTTGTTCTCCTTTTCCTTAAGACATAATAAAGACAGGGATGGAATCGGTGTCTCTGAAGACATGCATGGTTGAATATACTGTATGAATATACCAAGGAATTCCATGTCAGGTTAACTAGTGCTCCCCTATTGGTCATCTGAGATTGACACACAACTTACACACAATATCCTACATCTATATATTAACTCCAATAGAGTTTCCATACTTCACTCTCCAGCAATGGCTTGGCTTGTTTTAGAGCCCTGTACACCTATAGCCAAACATTTTGCATCAGCCTATAGAATTAACACATTTTCCTTCATACGTTAACATATTGAATTACATACCGCTTTGTAGTTTTCCATATACTTAATGAAAAAAATACAAAAATAGTTGTTGGATTTATAGCTTATTTTCCATTTCTACTGCCAAAGAACATGAGATTTAGGGTCATTGTTGTCTTCATTGTTACATTCACAATCACACGTAACATTCAGAAATGTAAAGAAAATATACTTAACACTAGTCGACCCTTACTCTTGTAATGGATAATTGAAAGAAAATGCTACTGAATGCTGCACAATGCTAAGGGAGCATACTGGAACTGAGCAATGCTGCCTGGCACATTTACTGCTTGTACTGAATTCAAACCCAATACTCCAGAGATAACAAGATGAAAGAAGCCAGTGAATTGATATCAGCAGTACTTACAGCTAAGAGCTGCTCAGCATGAAGAGTGCTGGCAGAAATCCTTCGCCTCGGACCTTCAACATCTACAGTCTTTTTGAAACAACCAGAAGCAAAACTGTGATAATTTTTACAGCTGGCACTGATATCAATAATATTACCATAGCATGTCTTACGAACTAGCCAGCCCTTTAGTTTACAGTGTATGAATAGTTAATTACATGACAATAACATGGTAATAACATTGTGACAACACTATAACAGTGTAATAACACTGTACACTTTGCTGTTCACGTCCAGCCCTTGCTTTTCCGTTCAATTCAATGGGCTGAGATAAGCTGGAAAGAGTCCTGCCCCCTATGGTTGAAACAGGGAATTGGTGTTGAACTGTTCAGTCATTTCATGTCGTCCAGTGTTGTACATCAATACTTACCGCTATTAAGCTCTCCTCAGTCTTCTTTGGGATGGTTACCTTAAAACTTCTTCATTCTTAGTCTTTAGAAAGAATACAAAGGAATACGCTTTTCTTAACTGTGTTTTTATTTAATGCAATACTGTAATCTGATACATTATGCATTAGTCTGAGACTAATGCCTAATGCGGAAATCAGAAAGTGCTTCATCAGTGCAAGTTAAACTTTACATATCACATGAACCAGCTTTTAATAGCATCTTGCTAGAAAACAACATCAGAAGAGGAGAGCATTGGTTCGATACATGGATCTTCAAAGAATACTTTGAGGTGAGAAGTAACTATTTGTAACTGTAAGGAGTCATTTTGAGAGTAATGAGTTACTGTAACTTGTAACTAACAGATTACTTTTTAAAGTAACTTCCCCAATGCTGCATGCTGGTGTACTAGTAGTTAAAGAGAACTCTACTGTGACGACTGAAACAGAGACGTCTTAGATACTGTGCTACTTACAAATGCTGAATACTGTTTCTCATTATTTTTCATTAGAGACAATCTTCTTGTCTGCAGAGAGAATCAATAACCCATTTTAAAAAACAACAAGGCTGAGAGCTAGGTGGTGCTTGCGTCCCGTGCCATTTGTTCCATGTGATATTTCTTATATCCACTAGGATAAACGTTATTTAAACATTTGTAGCAACATGTGGGGATGTGTGCTGCTATATTTTTCGAAACCCCGCTACTTACTCTTTAAGTCTGTATCAATCCCCTGTCCCAGTTCAGCAGCTTCTGAAAGTTTCACCATCATTCTGTTGTTTTTACCCCATGCTTTATTTCTTAACTTGATTTTGTTTTAACATTTTACCATGAAACACCATAGCAACATTTTATCACAGGCTAAGCTGAGTTCTAACTGGAAAGCCACACAGAAAGCATACACTGAAGACCAAAATAAAATGAGACTTCAGCTGCACAATAATGAGGAGAGCAGTGACAATGGTAAACTATAAAGCTTCAGTAAATACCAGAGTTTAAGACCTTGCTACATATTTTAACAAAATGAGAAAAGAGACAGCTTCAAAGAACTCCCATCTCCCAGCAGCCTTTGCAAATCCATTCCAATCACTATGTCTCCTATCACTGACATGAATGCCAGGAAATGAGAACTACAAACTCAAAACTACCTTAGTACACATCATTTTGAAAGATAAAAAACAATAAAATGACGTCCTTCTCTTACCAAATGACCTTTCCACTGAGTTCTTTGCCTAATGGATCTCCTAACTCTAAGACTTCTTTTGTTTCGGGTTATCATTATACAACGTGACTGTACGGGAGGAGGATTTTGTGGGATTGAGCAATTTTGACTCCCTGTTACCTCCTATAGGACTATGAGCGCTGTAATAAGGATGTCACAGACACCGACAAGTGACAACAGCTAAATGTCATCACTGCCACTTACCATATTAGCAGAGGGCAGGAAACACTTTAAATATGTACAGACAGTATCCTTGCAAAGGAAAATACCAGGATTCAAATTATACTTAGATTTGTCAATCTTATCCTGAAATGCAGGACTTTTACAATTCTATTTTCAAATTCTTTGTTTAGAAAAACACAACTTTCTTCATGGAAAGCTAGATTTGATATTTAAAGCAGTTATGGGTATCATTCTAATTCATTAATGTCATCACGAGACTGATGGGAGGCACAGCGATTGGAATAGACTTCCAAAAGCTTTTTATACCATTTATCTATCCTTTGTGAGTCAATGATTCCAGCAATCAGGGAATTACTATTAAATCTTAAAACTACAGTACAAGCTAAAACAGCTTAAAACACAAGTGTGTTCTTTCAAAAATCAAATACAGGTGACAGAACAACCTAGGTTCTGCCATAGCTAATAATTTGAGAATAGCAAATAGAAAAACTGCATTTCAAGGTCATTAATGAATTAGTTTATTAGCTTTGATTCTTTTAAAATATTTACACAACTAAAAGTGTTTTATTAGAAAGTGATAGACTTTTAATACCTTCAGAACAAAGGAAAAAATAACCATGCACACAATTTACGATTAAAAGTCATAGCACCCATTATAGAGACTGAATACAAATTAAAAAGTAGAGCATAGAAATGCTAAAAGAAACAGACATTCAATGACATCGACAAAGACTTCAGCTCTAATGCATGCTTAATTGTTAAGGATGATACAATTACATCATGTGTGTATCTTGACATGGCTATTATGATGTCATCAGCAGCCACCAAGATGTCAAATGACATCACTGTGTTGACATCACAGCATGTGCAGTTAGATAGTTACTGTTTATGATGTGAAAATCTCTTCATATTTTTTTATATGTCCCAATATGTGCTAAACATACTGACTTTATTGTTTTGTAAAAAAAAAATTAACACAATTTTTTATTATATAAAATTTTATTGTGTCCATTTCCATACCAGAAAAAAAAAACAAAAAACAACCTCTAACTTGCATCAAATTGGAATTCATTTACAACCATATTCAGAGACAACCTTGAGTACTGGTGCTCCCTTAACAAGCAAATTCACTCAAGTGAGCCAATACTCCAGCATGGGACTGTACATAGTGATGAACTGAACTGCATCGCTCAGCTAACACCATCACACCGAGGGGTTGGGAGATTAACATCTTAACAAACAGGCAGTGAAATCACAGCTTTATTGATCTAGACTCGCTTCAGATTCAGGTACTTTATAAAACACAGGTCTCAGCTCGAGTTTAATGGGTAAGACTGTCAGTTAGACTGACTAGTCCAGGCCAGCTGTAATGTGAAGGTGAGGACTCAGCAACATGACCAGTATTTACAGTGTATATAGCTGCCTCCTCTGTAACAGTGCTACAGATAGACTAAAGGTCTAATGCAATACAGGTTTAGTCTTTTCTTTTTTTAAAACTGCTGTTGCAGATCTAAAATTAAAATATCAAACCAAAAGAAAAGAACAAACACACAGGACAATGATGGGTACAAATGGTTTCCAATACTAGGGACACATTGCCAGTCGTGTGTGTAACTGTGTGTGTGTGTGTGTGTGTGTGTGTGTGTGTGTGTGTGTGTGTGTGTGTATATACACTGCAGGTGTATTTCATATAGATACACAAGTGTCCATATTGTACAGTGAAATGTTCAGGTCAGAATTGAAAGGGACTGACCACATGGCAATCTCAATCCAGAGCAGATCTTTAGCAAGACGGGCCAGATTTACTAAACTGGTTTTCAGTGCTCCTATTTGTGAATTTTTTGGTTTCACAGTAGAAACCTCAATGTTAATTTTATGGTTTCTGAATGCACCAAAGTTGTTTCATACCAGTCAAAAAAAAAAGTGGAAAAACTTGAATAAACTTGTTGGCTTCCACCAACGAGTTTTGCAATACCTTTGTCTCTAGTTTCTTGGATTGTTATGAGAGTTTTAAATGGATGTGCCTGTTTAGTACAGCACAAGGGGTTTGCTAGCTATCAATCAATACCCCTTGTATACACAGACTGTGCGTCTCAATTGAAAATAAGAACACGAGAGAGCTGCTGGGGCTGTGCGGGCTGCAGCTCTGTCCAGAAAGTTCTGGAGGTGAAGTCCCATGAGGGGTGTGGATAGACTCTGGATTCAGGGGCGTCTGCCTCCACATCCAGGGTCCCGCGGAGGGAGGGGCTTACTGGTCGGTGCCAGCTGCTCTCTTGGTGCGTTTCCTGGGAGATGCTTTCGGGGACGCCCTGTCTGCACAAAACACAAAACAAGGAATGTCAGTAAAAACATGGACTTTTCTATGCAACAAGAGAGCTCAATGGTATCCTGAGATGGAAAAATGTATCAATCGCTTATTGTAAAATTACTTCTTATGATACAAATTCACGTAAACTAATTTGTGTGAATTACTTGAGAAATGTTTAGTGCTGTTTTGGGACTCTGATGCATTCCAAGCTGCCATAGCGCTCACACATTAATGCCATTTCCATGAAGCGTAGAAATGAGTGACGAGCACAAAAAACATTAGTTATCCGTGCAGACAAAAACGGATGCACTGAAAAAGAGGGTTACTCTGCAAAACCGGGATACAAGAATTCAGATATCTTAAAGGCAGAAATCTGCTCCACAAAATAGTGGCATAACATGAAATCTTAATTCAAAATCATGCAGCCACAACGGTGATGGCAATGGATGATCTAACCAGCTTGATTAATCTTTCTTGTATTCTGGATTGCACTTTACTGCTCAAACTCCACTTTAAGTTAAATTACTTTTACATCAATATGCGGCTACACATTTTCTACAGATCCCCTTGTAAACACTTTGGTGGTGTATTTCAACATGTATAGAACATCTTACAGTTGGAAACCTTTAATTTATCATTATGGATAATCAAAGATTTTTTTAAGATCATTCTCATCTTTGACTGCCAGCAATACATATCAATATTTTAAACTGGGGTACACAAAGTTGTTTTGTTGCCCAGAATGGCCACACAAAGAAACAGGTGGGCAAGTTTCTGCCGTGCACTGCGGTCTTGTACTGTACCATCCCAGCTCCTTTAACACTCAACGTGAATGAAAGAAAAAGGAAAGGTTATCAAGGTCTAAGCCAACTTACTCATGACATTGAGAGTCTCCTGTGGGATCCAGCTGATATCCACGTCATTCATGGTCCCTGTACCCGTCTCCACCTTCACCGCTGACCTCTTCCTCTGCACAGCGAGGGACGAGAGAAGGTTACAGCCCCGGAACACAGAGCCTGTACTGCGCTCACCTCCTTTCAATGTGTGTACAATCTGATCCTCTGTCATGAGCTACTCCAACCTGAACCTTCTTTAACTAACCACTGAGCTACTCAAGCACACTGCAGCCCAGCAATCAAACCACTAAAACCCACTATGTTTCACGCTGCAGCCCAGCACTCTCTAACCACTAAAACCCACTACCTTTCACACTGCAGACCACCATTTCCTTTCGTTCTGTAACCACAGAGCTTTTTGGTAGGTCAGCCCACCCCCTCTCCCCCACCGAAGCCTCAGACACCCAGGCGTCTTACCGTTCGTGATTCCAGAACCTGGTAAATTCCAACGAGAACCAGCATCACAAGTCCAGTGAGGAACACGTACAGGAACACGCTGTCAAAGAGAAGTACGATTACACAAACCCACATTCCATTTCTCCTTCTGCATCCAACCGCAGCAGGTGTCTGTTCTGAATCAAGCTTTCTTGAAAAGGCTCCATTCAATCATAACCAGAATCATACTCGAATATTGTTACTATCAAATACCATGGCAACTGGAGAAGCAGTTTTCCAGACATGCAGATGGACAGACAGCCCCAGATAAACCTTTAAAAGGGGATGGTTCTCTACAGCCCAAGTATGGCAATGGCACCCCATTCAAATCCGGGTTGACCACAGTTATAATGAATGGTTAAATCAGGATGTAAAAGTATATATCTTGGCTAAACCCTTTTGTTCCAGATGCTTACGTTTCTCCATCCAGCCCCTGGTCCAGCTCGACGATAGTGACAGTCTGATTGAAGACAGCATCTTGGTACACATTTCCCTGAGGAGTAGATCAGGAGGCACGTTACACGCTGGATACTACAGAGCTCTAGAAAGGGTCACAGGGTATCCTCTATATACTGATATAGCTCATTCCCTGCAGGCGCGCTATATAATCACAGCATAGCTTGTGTACGACGCATATTTAGGCAGGATATAGAAACGGTTCCAGAAACGTGCTTTTCTGAAACATCAAAGTGAACAAAATGGTCCTGTACAAGGAACTGGACCTGGAATTGAGATAAAGACCATTTGTTTCAGAAAAGCACATTTTTGGAACCGGAAAAAAAAACAAGCACTTCAAATCAAACATACAGCATTGTGGCAAACCACCTCAATAGCATTGTGCTTTGTGAATGGGGCTGGTGCCTCGGAGCTCGGAGCGAGCACTCACATTGCTGTCCTGGTAGTGGAGCTCGATGACCAGTCCGAAGGGGCGTCCAGCCATGGGCTCGGCAGGGATGAAGGAATACTCAAAGGTGGCTTGTTTCGCTGGCTGCACCACGGTGCTCAGAGGCAGGGCTGTGAACTGAAGCACACAAACACGACTCATTCTACCACAGAACACACGCTACACACAACAAGATCTGAGGACGAGGTGCTGGGATACTGGCCGGAGAGACACTTCCACTGCAGTCAGTTCAATAGTGTTGAGAAAATGACACAATCTGTTACCACCAACTGGAAATCAACCCCATTGTTACCAGATTAATACAACACTCCCCTTTATAAAGACGACCCTCTATATTGCTGAACCAGTTATAAGCCAACATGGTCCTGGCTCCCATTTGCCCCAGAATGCCATTTGACTAGCACTTTCATTCTTGTTGTAAAGAGAACACAAACAGCATGGTCTTCTTATGATAGCTTCTGACTACAGCCTTATAAAGAGGAGCACTTTATATATTTACAAATGTACAGGTAGTGGACAAAAAATGGAAACACCAATGTAAAGTCACTTAATAGGGCATTGGGCCACTATGGTATCCCGCTCTGTGGAGTTCTCAGCGAACCGTTTTTGATGAAACTGGCTGCTCGCGACCCAGGTTGAAATTTGCAGTCAACTGATCTGCAGTTGCTCGCCTGTTTTGCCTTGCACTTTGAATTAATGCACGGATATCACGATCCTGGAGTATGCGCTTCCGCCCACTGTTGCCCTTTGCTGATGATGTTTTTCCCTCGGAGTTCCATGCCGATATCACCTTTGACACTGTTGCTCGTGAAACATCAGCAAGTTGATCTGTCTTGGTCACTGAAGCTCCTGCCAAATGATCCCAACAATCACTGCTCTTTTAAAGTCACTGAGGTCTCCTCTTGCAGCCATGCTAGCCATAATTATAGGCAACCAGACCTGTCCAACATTTTTATACATGACCCTAAGCATGCTGGGATGTTAGTTGCTTAATTAAAGCATGAGCCACACCTGTGTGGATGCCCTTGTTTTCAATATACTTGGTGTCCCTCATTTACCCAGATGTTTCCATTTTTTTGTCCACAACCTGTACATTTAATGAAATACAACCAATAAATTAAACTCCCCAATGCATCACACTAGAACACGCATGACCCACATTAGTTAATAAGCCATGTTTAGAATATCTGTTCTTATATAAGAGATGTCATCTTGTTCAGTTTGGACAAGAACCGAATTACTGGCTGATTTATAATTGTTAGCGCTTCAGTTCGGTGGTCTCCTTAGGGTAATCGACATCTCACTGCACAATTGTCACTCTATTTGAGACAGGCTCAGGACCGATTGGTGGGAGGGGGTGTTCAGGTCAGGATTGAGGTCTTTGTCGCTCTGTCTCAGAGCTGTGAGGAGAAGATCTCAAGACGCCTGACTGCAGTCAGTGCCACTGTCCCTCATCTTTCATGAGCATTCCATTCACTAAAGAAACATGAATTGAAACATGCAGTGCAGAAAGAGTTGTTAGACTCACGTTCTGGATGTAGAACTGGAAATCCTGGGGGTAGCGGAAGGAAGCTTCTAGTGACTGCACAGTGAAGTCCTCGCTGCCCTTATTGGTGAGGCCCACCAGGAACTTCACAATCTGATTGGCTGGGAACTCTGTCACACAAACAGGGAGTTAAGTGTTATAAAAAATAAAAAAAACACAACACAGGAAGTTCAAGAGTAACAGAAACACACAAGATGAAATGCTTCCCATTACCTCAAGATATGCCAAGGGAGGCTGCAAATAAAGGGATGCAGCACAGGAAGTGATTAGATACCAGGAAGCAGCAGCATCTTATCTATAGCGTGCTCTTTGAAATATCTGCATATTCCACATTGATGAATGAAATACAAGCAGAGTATCAAAGCATCTTAAATAGTAGAAAACATTGCTAGTCCTAACAGTTACTTATTTGTATTATTATCATCTCACTCTTTATGCTCTTTACAATCATTCCAAGTCTGTTTTTTTCTCATGAAGTCTTTGTCAAAGTGCTTTAACCCGACTTCAGTATAACAGGGTAGATCAGCCAGTGTGTTTGTAGAAGGAAGATCCAGTTTACTACGGTCTTGCTGGCAGTACACACCCCAGCACTAGATGGCGCTGCTGCACACTAATATAAAGACGCTCTGGCTGACCTAACATATCTATGGCAGGCAATTAGAAGTGAGGAAGAGCTCCTGAACGGGGACAAACACTTCAATACAGATTACATCAAAAAATACTGCAGGAACCACGGCGAATGAGAGCAGAGATCATAACAAGCGACAAGGACAGCAACGTCCTCTTGTGATAACTCTAAGAGTCATACGAGGTCTCCAGCCGCTCACCTTCCCCAGTCACAAAGACGATGGTGGTGTCAGCATCAGGATGGGAGGTAGCTTCTGCTGCGGCCGAGTCATCTTGTAGGTCCTCATTCTCCTGTAGAACATAGCATGAGACCATAGGCACGCTGATTATACCTTCTACGTTTAATACAATAATCCTCTAAAGAGTTTTGTATATACTGCAGTTTTACACATATAGTCTTCAAATATAGTTTGCAATGCATCAATATACTAGAAATACATTTTTGACACAATGTGAAACCAATGCAAGATCAGGACATATCCATGTAAGTAAAACTCTATATTGATTAGTATTTGTAGTTGTTGTTTACAGTTTAAATGTTTAACCCTTTACAAACCCTTATTTGTGGTACCTACTGCAAGTCAGAGCAGGGTCATTCTGTGACAAATCACAGAACCGGTAGCAGCTGACCGCCTCTGATATATACCAAACTGCGTGCTCACGATTGTGCGAGGCAAAAAAACTAAAATTTAAGCTTTCAGTCTGATCGGGTCAAGGGAGTTGACTTTTAAATCAATCTTTTACTCCAAAACTATTTAAGCTAGTTGTCTTTTTAAATAGATATTTTGGGGTCGCTGCCAGGTATAAAGTGACTGATGTGAGAACGGATATGGACTGATTTATCTGATATGGACTGATTTATGTGATGGAGATGATCTCTAAAAGCATTACTGTGCTACTGGCTTCACTTACCGTTTCTGTGACGCTGGCTTCATCAGTTACTGCCTCCTCATCCTCCTCCTCCTCCTCCTCATCTTCATCTTCCTCCTCCACAGTAGAGTCTGGGGCCACATCCTCATCTTGCTCCTGAGCAGATACTGTCCCTGAAACACAGACACACATAGTCAGTGAGCAGATACTGTCCCTGAAACACAGACACACACACAGTCAGCGAGCAGATACTGTCCCTGAAACACAGACACACACAGTCAGTGAGCAGATACTGTCCCTGAAACACAGACACACACAGTCAGTGAGCAGATACTGTCCCTGAAACACAGACACACACACAGTCAGTGAGCAGATACTGTCCCTGAAACACAGACACACACACAGTCAGTGAGCAGATACTGTCCCTGAAACACAGACACACACACAGTCAGTGAGCAGATACTGTCCCTGAAACACAGACACACACACAGTCAGTGAGCAGATACTGTCCCTGAAACACAGACACACACACAGTCAGTGAGCAGATGCTGTCCCTGAAACACAGACACACACACAGTCAGTGAGCAGATACTGTCCCTGAAACACAGACACACACACAGTCAGTGAGCAGATACTGTCCCTAAAACACAGACACACACACAGTCAGCGAGCAGATACTGTCCCTGAAACAGACAGTCAGTGAGCAGATACTGTCCCTGAAACACAGACACACACACAGTCAGCGAGCAGATACTGTCTCTGAAACACAGACACACAGAGTCAGGCTAAGGTCAGACACTTAAGAGATTGCAGCTAACTTTATTATTATTTGTTTATTTAGCAGACGCCTTTATCCATGGCGACTTACAGAGACTAGGGTGTGTGAACTATGCATCAGCTGCAGAGTCACTTACAAATACGTCTCACCCAAAAGACGGAGCACAAGGAGGTTAAGTGACCTGCTCAGGGTCACACAGAGTCAGTGGCTGAGGTGGGATTTGAACCGGCGACCTCCTGGTTACAAGCCCTTTTCTTTAACCACTGGACCACACAGCCTCATACTTGATTGCATAAATTGGCTCGCACTTCCATTAGCTACACAGGCCTCACATGTGGAGTTTTGAAAGAAACACAGAAATGTTCAATCATTTTACAACTTGATATCCAGTAACATGGAAGGTTAAAATGTGGCTGTAAACTTCTTTTTGTATTATTAGTTCTTAACTCTGGATTCTCCGTCAGCTGTTTGCATGCTTCACTGAATAAAATACACTGAAGGAATTGGGCTGTAGTTGAGGGATGGTAACTTGTACCTCCAAAAACATGAGAAAAACTCTCCTAACTCTCTGTAGTTTCCAATACAACTGTGCGCCAATAGTAATAAAAAATATCTATATAAAACATACTGTGCATGTGCTTATAACTATAACTATAGGGTCATGTTAATAAATGTTAATTTTGTGTTTATTAGTTAGTAAATACACACTATACAAACATGAATGTAAATACTATAAAACAGCATAATAAAATAAACCCTTATTTCTTTTTGCTAAACATTACTGCAGTAAATGTCACCCATTTCCAATGATCTGATTGAAATGACCAGGAGCTGAAAATCACCAAGTAGGGATCTGACCTTGCTCAACAGTTCAAGCGCTTTTAATTGGACTAGAAATACATTTACATTTTTTACAAATCAAGGATTTCAAATGTGGGTGTACAGCACAGATTTAAATAAACAGTATTGTATGCAATTTAAAACATAACTGTGGTATGTAGCCAATTTATAATTGGTGCACAAAATCCCTTCCAAGTGTTTAAAAGTTTAGCTAAAGCGCTGCAATAGTGATTAAAAACCAATAGGCTGCTTCTGCCTGTATTTGCCTGCCCTTCTGTCTGTCACAACGTGCAGTAGTAGGCACAGATAGGACACGTCACCAAACTGCTCTCAGATTTTGGGAGAGTCTACAACGCATTTCAATGAGAACAGAGCGGGATGAACATACACAGGATTTTAAAATAAAAATGTATGCCGGACTTACCTAAAACACTTAATGTAGTCTAAATTGGTTTTGGGGTGCTATTCAAATTCCAAACAAATGGTTCTGTTAATTACATTACAGCTTCCAAACGTTTTTCATACATAACTCGCACGTTGTTATTTGTAATGTAAAAAAAAACAACAAAAAACTTTTTTTTTTTTAAATATACAGACCTTATCACTAATGATTAATAAGAGATTGTTTTAATGCCACGTATACTAACGTAGGGTGTTCTGGTATTAAACAGTATTTGCACATGATTAGATATCATACTAGTAGCAGGCGACTTTTTAAAAACTGTCTAGAACAGGTTATTTTTAATGTATTATAATAAATGGTTTATAGTTCCAGCAGAAAGGTACTATATATCTGATTATTATGATATTAGTTATAAGTACAAAGGAGTACAGCGAGTAGCTCACTATGGTGCTCCGTCTGTCTCGCGTACAGAATACTTTTTTTTGATGAGATTTATTTTTTACATTCCACAACCATATGTCGTGAATTTTATAGAGATGAATGCTCGCTTAAAGAAGTATGCCCAATCTCTTTTGCTTTGCAGTGTTAAACAGAATTGAACGCACACTTTTTTTACGCCACGTAACCCTTTAGAGATCAAGTGATTTGTAGTAACCGAACATTATCTTTAAAAAAAAGAAAAAAAAAAGTTTAGTATCAAAACACCACTTCTTGAATGCAGCTCCTCAGAACAGCCACTGACATTTCTAAAGTCTTCTGTACCTGATGTTAAAGAATGTTGAACTCTTTTAGTGCCACGTCTATGAAACTTAGTTCTCAGACAGAAATCTACAATCAACTCCCAACAAGTTACAGTAACAACATATTGCAAATATGAACACATTGAAATAGAAAACTATATAGTGTTACCTATCGAGCCGATGAGGGCAGCCGGGAAAGCAAGGAGAAGCAATAAGATGATTTTTGGGACAATTTGAAACATTTTCCCAGCTGTGTGGAGAAATAAACTCGACTCGCACTGTACTCTGCCGCTGAAGAAGAAAGGGAGGCGTTTAGATGACGAGTTAAAGAGGCAAGTTGCAGGCCACGCCCCCGAAGGGGTTAGAGGTCTCGGCGAGAGGGTCGAAGGATTTTAACTTTTTTCATGACGCTGACTGGTTCTGTATGGTTGGCAATGCGAAGTTGGATTCAGTTAACTCAATTCAGTTATAAACTTGCCCGTGTTGGTCGAAGGTGCGGTCTGGTGGACAAATGTATGCGTAATTAATTGTCCTACTTTTCATGACACAGAGACTGGACACAAAATTAAGGATTTGCATTTGTAATTCGTCTTTGCCCTCTCACGCTACAGTAGTTTAGGTAGGGTCAGACAAGTGAAGTTCCACTGCTATTGTGTGACTTAATTGTTAGCTGAATCTGACCAGGAGGAGCAAAATAACTGACACACTCACCACGTGGACATCAGCGAAGGAATCACCACAGAGAGGTGGCTGATGCAATCAGGGGGAATTCCCCAGTGCTGTACAATGCTCCAAGTAAAATCAGGCTATACGATGAACAAATCAGCCCTTTAGTTTTACCTGTGTAGATAGATAGACAATGGTCCCTACCATTAAACGATTAAAGATTTAAGGAATGTTTTCTTAAGGACTGTTTTTTTTTAAAAGCGTGTTTTCTAAACATGCTCTTAGATTATTAAATAGTGCTTTGAGACTCCCAGTAATGATGCAAAAAGCCCAATGTAGGGAACTAACTGGAAGCATCTTGTGATGGTCTCTAATAGAGAAAATATTGTCATGAACCAGGCTGAGCTGAAACTTTATGAACAAAACTTTCAAGGATGTGATAAACGGAAAACTGGAAACTAATTACATGAATGTATCTGGCAGAATGATTTCATTTTGCACACCCTTTAACTCTGGAGATCCTCTGGAAACTTATACAGTGTTGTGGTCTCAACCTATCCCACCAGACATTACAAAACCCACATCACACAGTCCGACTCACGTGATAGGTAGGCTGAAGTGAGTGGCTAGCAGGGGCTGTTCAGGTCAAGTGCTCACAGAAGTGTGAGGGGGTGTTGTCCTGGTGTGTGCCTGTCTGTGACTAGTACAACTGCCCTGTCACGATAACAATATTCACCAGCATTATGAAAGAAGAAAACAATACAACCATCCATTTCCTTAGCCTATTGTCTCTCTCTCCCTCTCAGGAAGAGATGCGGTTTGCTGCAGTTTGTTGGTTTTGCACAGTCTTCAAACTGCAGATCTGTGCACCGAGCAAGAAAAAAAAAAAACAAGCCTGCACCTGCAAGACACCATCATTCTGGGGTCTCAGCACTGTAGAGCGGAGGTTCAGCCAGTAAATAATATATCTATATGTATACATGTATATCTATATGTATTGAAATATTCAAAACAACTCATTAAGGAAGGTATGAGTGGCTAGCCTCCTATACAAAAAGGTACGGCTAACTTTTTGGAGAGCGTTCGGCACCAGTATATGAAATGGCACCTGGTGTCAATAACAACTGCACGTTTTGCTGTTCAGGTAAGTGTGTGAAACTTCTGCTATTTTATCCTGGGCTCATGTAATGTTTTCTGGAAGTGATGCGTGAAATCTGTTCGCAAACATCAAACAACCGACTGATCCTCTTTCAGGGGACACATTTAATGAAAACGTTATTTGTGGTGAAGTTGGTCTATTTTAATAATCTTAACCGTGGCAGAACTAAGTACCGTCGCACTTTAGATGAATTCAGCTTGTTTGCTCCCCATGGATGATTTATATCGACACCATTTTCAACACTAAATACAACAAGGGTGTGCAATGGAGCATGGAGTTTTATGGTACTGAAATGTAGATTATTAAAACAGTCTGTATTGTGTCTGTGTTGTATCTGCTGCAGTTGATCCCTTACAAGAAACGTGTAAGGCAAATTATAAACAGATACTAAAAACAAATCTAACTATTATATAACAACAACAAAAAAATGAGAAATCAAATAGAGTATAATCTCGAAGACCACCAAAGTAATAACACCACAATTGAGGTTGCATATTTACAGTCCACATTTGCTCCTACTGATGGCAAAGTAAAGTCACCTTCAATATTATTCCCTTATAATGCTTTCCCCATGGTTTACGATGGCTTGCCATACCTCTCTGGGCTTTACCTATGCTATGGTTTATCGATTTATTACACTTTCTTGTGCTTTTACCATGGGCTTTTATAAGGGCTGTCCCAACCGTATCAAACCTCTGGGGAATTACCCTTCCACATGCTGTAAACTGCCAAACGTTTTGTTTGTTTGCTTGTTTTTTGTTTTTTAAACTGCTCGGTTTGAACATTTGATTGAGATGAAACAAACTGTTAGAAAATAAAACAGTAAATTTGATTAATTTTCAAAAGAGAAAACTAACATGCAACAGGAGTCTTATTTCCATCCTTGTAATGTAGGCTGTTCTTCGTGTACCAGGGCTCTGCAAATTAAACATCTAACATTAAGTGAGTCTGTTTCAGTAAAAGGGAGGACCCTTGTTTAATACATTAAACAATTTATAAAAATACTCAGATATACAGTACTCACTATTGGGTAGTAAAGCATCACTGTAATCTGATTACATTTTTCAGTAACTTGTACCTGTAATCTGATTACATTTTTCAGTAACTTGTACCTGTAGTGGTTCCTTTTCAGACAGGCAACAACATGTGGTAACAGATTACATTTTATGTGAAACAATGATGTAGTCACTTTTAGTCACCTTTATAAGAAGGACTGAGGCTAATGCATAACAAAACCAGAAAGCACTTCAACAGTTCAAGTCAAACCCTGCATGTCACATGAACGCTCTTTTCATATCATCCTGCTGGAGAAGGATGTAAAATAAATATCTCTGTAAATTAAAAACTGTGCCTGTGAAATAACTATTTGTTACTCTAATGAGTGAAATAAAACATTCAAAATAATAAGTTGCTGGAACTAGTCACAATTTTGTTCAAGTAACTTGAGATTAAGAGATTATTTTTTGAAAGTAACTTCCCCCATACTGAATATACTAGAGCAACCTTGCCATATTAATAACCTGATAGTTCTTAAAGAGCCATACAAACATACCATATATGGAAAAACTCACTGTAACATAAAATCAATTCACTAAAACTCAATAGCTTACTGGATAGTAGCAATTTAAAAAATAGAGACACAAAATAAATAATGTTCTCCCAGCTGCCCCAAAACACATCTTCAGGACTGTGCGTTTGTGTTCATTAAACGGGTCATTCTTAAACATGTCTGTTTTGCTGTGTTTCACTGCATTTCACTGTATTTGTACTGCAATTAACTGTATTTCACTGTATTTGCTTTAATCAGAGTGCTGATTGCACGTATAGTCTTTTCAAACCATTGAGAGCCTTGCATGGACCTCAGTTTGACACATAAGGCTCAAGAGCCACCCATTGTAGAGTATGTACTGCAGGACCCTATAGGAATAGTACATTAGAACAGCTTCTGTTAAGAGCTAACCAAAGCAATTTAAATGCAATACATAGAACAGGGGAAATTCCTTTCTGAATCAGCAAAAAAGTCCTGTAAAAGCTTACGTATTTTAACAAGGGACAAACTTCCTACAGACCAACTCAAATATATAATATCTTCACCGCAGTGCAAGAAAGGGTTCACCAGTTCAAGAAATGGTCAAACTAAGAAACTTTTAAATAATCAAAATACTGTAGTATAAGATTTTTTTTGCAAGAAATCCTCGGTACCTTTAGTATGAAGGTCACCCATCTATTGAGGTCACATTTGGTTGGGCTCTCAACTGGCCTTTATAGAGAATTTTCCCAGTATAGTGTTTGCTATAGTTTTGTATGGGCCCCGTCCTGTGCTCCTTTTTCAGCAAGGTGTTTTTTTAACCATGTTTTTGTTCAAGTTTTTAAATAAAAACACAAGCAAGCAGCAGGGTTTTACCAAATGAATGCCGGATGTTTACGCTGCAAGAGCACCAAACTGCAGCAGCTACTCGGAGTTTGCTGCAATGACAACATGCACATTTAAAATGCTAAAGTACCCGATCAGAACAGAGCACGCCTGCAGCCCAACGTTGTCAGCTTCAGTCGTGGCGGATGGAGCTTCCTTTAACTCAATACGAGACTATTCCATTGCTGTTAACATCACAATATACATAAAAAAAATAATATATATATAGTGGTCTGCAAACAGAAGTATGATACTTCCATCTTTTAAACAGAGGTGTTTCTAATTTATTCAATGTGTTTCGGACTCCATGGATTTAGTTTTGATTGCTTTTAGGGAAGTTCTGGTTTTGCATTGCTGTGGTCCTCAAGTACTGCCAGCAAGTCCAGGTTTTTTGTCTCAGCCAGAAATATTTGTTTTTAACATGCCTTGTCTTTCCAGTGCACATAAGACTTGCAGACAGCCTGAGAGTGTGCACAGTGTGTGACTACTGTGGTTGCGCTGAAGTCTGTGTTCATCACCAGACCCCATTATACAATTAAAACGATTGCATGAAAAATGTGCACCGTTTGGCGTACTTTTTGAATGTTCTCCTGTGTTTGCCAATAGTAATAATTGTGTCAGTGTGTCACCCAGTCTGTCTGACTCCCATTCTGTGTCATTTAAGTTTTGCATATATGTAGAGAACAGCTTGCCCAATTGCGATGAAACTTGCCAAGAACCTGCTTTTTGCTTTAGTGAGGGTATCACCATCTGGGTGTATGTGGAAGCTGTCTGTCTGCCTGTCTGTCTGTGTGTCTGTCTGTCTGTCTGTCTGTGTTTGAATCCCTGTCTGTACTGGATATCACGCTTACATTTATCTTGAGAACCCCTTGTCAAATTCTGATGGAACTTGCTAAAGACATTCTGTAGCAGAAATGGCTCGGAGTATTAAAATGTGGGGGTGTATCTCTGTGTGTACGTTTTTATATATCTCTACAGAAGCTCTGTGTGATATAACATGTGCTTTATTCAAAACTGCACACGTGAGACCACCATAGGGAATGGAAGTGAGGACATTATTTCATGAGATAACTGCTTTAAAGGGTTCTGAATACAAGCCTGTGCTATGAAGGCACCTTGCCATGTCTGTCTTTCTTTGATCTCTCCTCATGTATGACAGTGTTGTAGTAAGCCGTTACCACAGAAACATGTTCTCTGTTGAAAACATACAAACTCGGAGTAGCACACGACGAATCTGACCGAGTCGAATAGTCAAGGTTAAAATACTCAAGCAGTTGCTGCTGCTTTGAAATGGAAATGTGTGATTAGTCCACTGCCAGTTTCTGAGGTCAATTCTCACTTTTCTAGTCGACTATTCAGAGCTACTCCAGATACAAACCTGCATTTCTGATCCCAAATGTGTGATTGGCTCTCTCTCCGATTCCTGACTCTCTGTGATTCGTCCTCCAGGTTACGGAGTTTTCCTGGGATCCTATCAGCTGTGGGTAGTGGTAGCTGTGATTGGCTGTCTTCTAATCCTGTCTCTGTGTTTGAACATCTTGTGCTGTCTCTCCCAGTACATCACAGGTAACGAAAAGCAATCTCATTATCCAACCGAAAGGAATCCACAAGCAAGTGTGTTTGTGTTTAAGAATAGGCAAGGCTTAAAACCCACTGTCTTCACTATTACTAGCAGTATTACCACTAGTCCCCTGGCATTGTGCTGAAGAGCTTGCATTTCTTGTTTTTTAGCATCCTCATTCAAGATGTGGACCCTCATGCACTGATCATGCCTGCCTGTCCGCATGTCACACTCAGGGCAAATGATAACATTATATAATCAGATACATGGTTGATTTGATACCAGTTTATCTGTTCTATGTGGTATTTGCACTTCCACTTTGATTCAGGTTATTCATATTTTTCAAACACAACGCTACATGCATGCAGATTAACGGCTGCATCCTGGTACCTAATCCTCTGAGATCACATGGCATTATTACAGCTGTTACCATAGGAGCTCTACTGCCCTTATAGCACAGGAAGTGATGAGATACCAGGAAGCAGCAGGGCTGCTTGTTTTCATTGTAATGGTGCTGCCTTTGACTATTCATTGCTTGATAGAGAGAATGTGATTGGAGTCATATAACAAAGCATCATCAGATATGGAATCACATGTAAGCCAGATTGTGCTGTCAAACTGCTCACATCTCTTAAAGAAACAGCAGGGTTTATTTTGAAAACTGCTCAATTTGAGGAACCCACGCACTGTGAATTCCTCCCACTGCACGGCACTTCTAATAAACTGTGATAAAGCCCGCTTTCTCTTTCTCTGTCATTTTAGGGGACAGCAACAATTTCCTACCTCGGTTTCGTAGGAGGTCAGTACCTAATAATCGATTTCTGTGTCATTTGGAGACAGTCCCTGCTCCATGAAGATGCTAATACTAACTGTTTTAAGGAAGAGTGTGTCACTGTCTAAAACTTCTTTAAGCGACTGTTCTTAGTCTAACTGACTGTGCAGTTATTTTATCAGATATATTGGCCTGTATCAAAAGGTTGTTGATTGGGGGCTCCCGAGTGGCGCATCCAGTAAAGGCGTTCCGCGTGGAGTGCAGGATGCGCCCTATAGCCTGGAGATCGCAGGCTCGAATCCAGGCTATGTCACAGCCGACCGTGACCAGGAGTTCCTAGGGGCGGCGCACATTGGCAGAGCGCCGCCCGGTAGGGAGGGCTTAGGTTGGCAGGGCAATCCATGGTTCATCACGCACCAGCAACCCCTGTGGCTGATGGGGCACCTGCGGTTCTGCAGTGGAGCTATTAAGATCTGTGTTGTCCTCTGATACTATAGGTATGATGGCTTCGCTGTGGATCCACAGTGCAAAAAGATGGCTTGGCAGGAACACGTTTCAGAGGACATGTGTGTCAGCCGCCATTTCCCGAGTCGCCAGGGGGTTGCAACGGTGAACCGGGATTAAAAATGGGGTAAAATCACTGGCAACGACTGGGGAAAAATCACTGCCAACGACTACATTTTAAAAAAAGAAAAAAAGGTTGTTGAATCATAGAAACTATATGGTAGTGGAAGCATGGGAAGTTAACGATGTGGAGCACATCATGAGCGACTTTCTCTGTGAATCAAATATTACCCATCCTGTCTAATTGTTATTTAATGTTGCTGCTGTGGTTACAGTTTCAGTCTGAAGCTGAAGGACATGGAAGAGAACCCCATCTACGGCAACATCAACTACACACAGGGCCGTGAGTGTCAGTCTGCTCCTCTTTACACCTCTATAACTGTGTCACATCTACACCTGGGTTCAGTCAGCAAACTGAAAAGTTTACACAAAGATTACATTCAAATACAGGAAGGTGACCATTCCTGAATAGGCTTTGATAGTTTATTAAACAGTAGATCTCTCATTAGAGAGTATGTCTGCCTGGTAGTGGATTGAGGCAGGTAAAATCGCTAGCAACCAACCAGGTTGAAAAAAGAGAGATCTTTGATGAGTTTGGGCACTTTTAAAACAGGCTGATGCGTTGAGTTTTCAGGAACAGTCATATGCAAATGCATTAGAATACCCCATTGCTTCTGTTATGTGCATGAAATCAAACTGCTGGAACTGAAAATCGCCAAAATAGGCAAATTAGTCATTGTCTAATTTAATTGATGACTTTTACAGGCCACACATGCAATTAATTTAAAATAGTAAGATAAAATGAACACATAGCCACACATGGGAAAATGCAAGAGACTTTTTAGAAGTTGTTTAAGATGCCTAATTAAAGCACAGAGTGGTCTAACATTTTCACACAGGAGTGCCTATTGTTTCTATATCGCTGATTACTGAGCGAAATGTAAATTTTCACACCCAGAGGTTTTCATGCAGGTAGGTATATAAAGGATATAAATGACACATCTTGAGGTGTTCTTATAAATGTGTACACTACTGCATCAGTCCTGGTATCTGTATAAATTAATGTGTGTGTGTGTGTGTTGACTAACTGCTCCTTATTGATCTGCAGGGACTGAATTCCCTCTGAACAGCTCCAGTACTAATAGCCAACAACAGCAGAAAACCAATCCACAGGTGAGAGCACTGCCCCTGTCTCTCTAATTGCTTCAGGGTCTAGGAATAATTCGACTGTTAGTATAGTCTAGGAAAAGCAATTGCACTCAACACAGCAGACAGGCATGTACCTGTATCATTTTTGTAGACATTTTCCATACAAGTTATAGAAGGTTTCTGAAAGAGTCATGAAACCGTGTTGAAAGAGTTGAGGTTATATTACCCCAAGCCAGCCTTCTTTCTCTAACTCCCTCCCTCTACATTGGTGTCTAAACACACACCACTAGTTCAAACAGTGTAACACACAGCTTAATAATTCAGCAGCACTGGACTGCATTAAAATAGAAAGACACTGAGAAAAATACTAAAATCATCTTTAAAAAAAATCTTTGACAAATGTTTCAACTAAAAGTCTGAAGATATCAAAAACTTTGTAAAATCTTTTTTCCATTATAAATGAAGGTTTAAGCTAAATATGTCAAAAAGGCCTCTCAAAGCGAGAAGGGAGAAGCAGGGGTGTAAATTAAGAGGCAGCCCAGAGCTAGAGGAGGTGCTGGGAAGACACGTGAGGACTGTCTCATTCACATTCTCCAACAAGATGTTTTCGTTTGAATGTTCAGGGCTTTTTGATGTTTGTGTTTGAATTCGTATCACTGAAGGAAACTGTCTCATTTCCTTTTGAAGCAGGCGGCGCTGAAAAAGTATAAAACGACTTTGAGGTGGGGTTTGAAGTGTGCAGAGAGAAAGAGAGAGAGACAGAGAGGGAGAGGAAGAGAGAGAGAGAGAGAGAGGGGTGGTGTCTGTAGATACAGTGAATACACACCCATTAGAGTTTTTTAGTCTTTTTTGCCCCACGTCTTGAATAATGACATCTCTGGAAAACTCATTTCTGGTTTGCCATGCTTTTTAATATGCTTTATTAAACTTTGCCCTTATACAATTGTAAGCTTTCCTAAGGGTATCTATATCGGTTTTCTTTAACACTGCACTTGTAACTTGGCTAGGAAACCTGGTTTAAACATTTATTTGAGCTTTGAAGATTTCCACTGTGGATAATTGATTTTTTTTGTGTGTAGAACTGTTAAAAAAAATGACCAGATTCAATTCTGAGGCCCATACAAAGTTTAATCACAACTGGATAAGCGGGTTTCAAGACCTAGATACAAATATGTGTGTGTGTGTGTGACGTGAGTGCTTGTGGGCTGTTCAGGATCTGGATTTGAAGTGTGTCTGTGGCATGCTGCGGAAACGAGAAGCACTGCAGGTGTTGTGTGTTTCTCAGAACTCTCTCTCTCTCCGCACTTTTCCATTTCCTGTGCCTGACCTCAGCATCTGAACGCTGTTTAACCCCGATACTAGACTCGCTCACCTGTAGCCCTCCTCTCATTTATTATAGAGCTTTTATACTCAATTCCCAGCTCAGATTACACTCTTCGTTTGGTTGTCAAGAGGTGTAGTTTTAACAACAAGTTTACCGTAATATGTGCGTATTTCTCTCCCTGCTCAGGTGGACTCTAGAAGAAGACAGGACTGTTATGCCAACCTGCAGCTGAAGGCTCCAAAACCGCAGTCCGGCCGCAGCTCTCCTCAGATCCAGTACTCTGACGTAGTGACTCTGCCACGGGTCAAACTGGGCCCAGAGTCCATCTGGAGCCAGAACCACGAGCCTGCCCACCCAGCAGAAGACACTACCTCCCTCCACTCCGACCTGTATGCCTCAGTGGAGTCTGAGAGGGTCAAAGCCATCTCCGAGAACAAGGACTACGCCAACCGCATCTGAATATGGACCACAGCTGGTCATACACATCTGAATATGGACCACAGCTGGTCATACACATCTGAATATGGACCACAGCTGGTCATACACATCTGAATATGGACCACAGCTGGTCATATACACCTGAATATGGACCACAGTAGGGCAGACAATGTATATATTGACCACAGCCAGTCTTCTCTTATATTACATTCATCAGTGAGTCTGAGAAGAGGACTTAACCAACCTCAGGTGAATATGGATCACAGCTACTCAAACACTGTAGATATGAACTAAACCAGTCTTCCCTTATATTACAATCTTGTAGTCTGAGACCACAGTTTATATACATGAATTGGATTTCTTTAAACTGGACTGATACTGTAGGTATGGACTGCCACAATACATCTTTTATATGATATACTGTAATCTGTGAAGCTGTTTCTTAGAACGAGGGGCTATGATGATTATGAATCTCTGAATGTGAGGTGAAGCCAGACATATGCTGGATTGACTGTAGTCACACATCTCATATATTGACTGACCTGAGAAGAGTTATCTGTTATGAGTTTCTAGCTGACTGTCCATACAGAGCGGATGATCATAATCTCCCATCCTGATTTCAATGTGAAAAAGGAAAAGCTGTTATCTGACTATAACCTGAGAAAATGAAGTGTTAATTACTATGGAAAAAAGAATACTGCAGATTGGAAATGATATGATGTCACCATACCGGTATATAGAGATTGCCAGATAAATTGTACGATATATGAAACAATATATAGTATGTTGCAAAATATATTTCAAAAGTATGTATTTCAATATGTTGATAAATACATGAAAAGTGACAATTCTTTATATTGTCTCATATATTACACTATATATTTGATGATACAGAGCATTAAAAGCATTATACTGTGATGCATCCTACATCCTGCTTCCTGTTATAATGTGTATAGAAATGTAAAACTAGAAAGAATAAAGTGAAAAATAAAACACACACACACACACCAACCCCTGTGCTGCTGGTATATTAGAATATGAGACCATCAGGTAGGGCTGGGAGGAAAAAATCATTTTGAAGAAAGGTCAAAATAATCAGGTTTGCATTGGCCAGAAGACATATGTTTTCATTTGATTTTGTTCAAGCACAGTACTAAGTAACATATCAAATATGAGTCCAGATTTACATCATAAAAACAGACCTAATCGGTTTCCTATCATTTCATGACTGTTTCTGCTGCAGCTGGTGTGTTTACCCTCTTGCCTCTTCATATTCCTTTATGATTGTTGCACCTCAAAACAAGAAAATAATATCTGAGTGCTGATCATAATCTGTTAGCAAGTCTAATACAATGCATATAAGTGTATCCAGTGTGACAGAAACTGCATAACTAGATTTGACCACACAGTGTCAGTATTACGCAATAAAAGCACTGATTAAGCCTTGACTTGGCAAGACTCCACAAGGTGCTAGTCTCTATGGGTGTTATCCATTCAGTCATTCCTGTTACACACCACTGGTGCAGAGAGGAAGGCAGAGGATCGTGTTCAAGTCCATCCCAAACATGCTAACTATTTGAGATGAACTTGTGCCTGAAGTCTCTGTCAGGACCCTGAACCCATTGGCCTGCCTCTCTGACAAGGTGGGTGGGTGCGCTATCATCATGGGAACAGCCCTCTCCACCAGGGTTCAAGGGAGTCTGATCCGCAGCAATGCTTAAGGAAGCTGAGGCAGCTTTACAGCTCTGGCCAAAGGTTTAGCATCACCTAGAATTTTAGGATTGAGACATAATTAAAAAACAACAACTTTATGAACATAATTTAGATGAAATCACAAAAGTCTACCGGAAACCATGATGGAGTATTTCATGTTAGGTTTGTAAATGTCACATTTTTGAATTTTTGTCAGTTTTTCGTTAAGTTTACGGAAAACTGCAAAGCAATATGTAATTCAACATGTATATGCTGCAGGGATCACATGTCACATCACATGATCAATCTCTAAATCATGACGATTCCAAACTAATCTGACAGGCAGGTCTTAATAAAGTGTAAATTGCATTGTAACTCACAAGAGCCTTTGTAATACACAATCGCTGTTAGGGAGTAATGCAGTGCAGGCATTCCATTACTGTAATCCAATTACATTATGCAGGAACTTGTAACTGTAACTGTAGTGGTTCAAAGTTACTTTGGTTTCATACACAAGGAACTATGGCTAATGCATAACATGAGAAGCAGAAAGTGTTTCAGCAGTGCAAGTCAAACCTACAGGAACACCCTTTTATATAATCTTGCTAGACAATGCAGTCAGAGGAGGGAACAAGGGGGTTTGATCGCTGGATCTTCAACAGCTAGAATATTTCGAGCTGCAGCCTGTCCACGCCAAAAAAATACAGTATATCTCTGTAAAATGTAAGCTGTGCCTGAGAAGTAACTATTTGTAACTGTAGCTAGTTACAATTTTGTTCTAGTAACTTGTAACTGTAATGGATTACTTTTTTAAAAGTAACTTGTAACTGTAATGGATTACTTTTTAAAAGTAACTTGTAACTGCCCACAGTATTATCCTCATTTTTAACATGATATGACTTCAGCTGTTTCTCCTGTTATGGTCTAAGAGATCGCTCTTGCCCCATTTATGGCTCATTGAGGTCCACAATACGACTCTTTTGAAGTATTCATTTAGAGTTTCTAATGGGTTTGAAAAGGCTGCAAGGACAATCTATAGTCTTAATTTAAAATGCAGCAACACTGATTAAACAGGTTTAAAGAGCTAAAAACAACTGAGGCGGTGCCTGATTGAAGCTCCTACTACTAGGTTTTCAAAGTCAACCTTTGTATATGATATTAAGATTTCAGTGAGCAAAGGTAGTCAGAGTGTGGGTCATTCAATTCTATGTAAGCAATAAACTTGGTGTAATAAGGTTTTGATGACACTTGGTGCAAAGTACCAGTCAAAATATGGTGAAACGTGCCATCCTTATTTTTTTTCCTTTTTTTTATTACTGAAATTGAATTTGCAACATCCTTGTTTTCTTACTCTAGTTTTTAAATATTTGCATGTCCCAATAATACATTTAAGAACAGAAAGATTCTCAGTGCAACATATCAATAATGCCAATAGGCAAGAAAATACATTTTAAAATATTGTTTAGAACTCCTATTAATAATGCAAATAAAAGGTAAGTCATCCTTAACTGTGAAACAGTCGACGGTGATACATTTAGAAATACTAGAATAGATGTTTGTCATTGAATTCAAGAAGTTTCTTTTTACATTTCTTAATATCGTTTAAAAAATATTTGATAGAACTAATGTAATATTAATTATGCTAATAAAATAAATAGATTTACTGATTACAACTCCTTTAAATTATTAATAACACTAAAAAAAGGGAGTATTAAAGATTTTAAAATATTCAAAGTGCAAAAGAGTTCTAACCAATATACCAAGATGTCAATCTTGAAGGTACTAACCCATACTTAAATATGATAAACACATACCTGTATGCACAGCAAGCCACAGTGGGGTTTCATTAGAGCATTTTACAGCACCAGGGAATCCACCTGGATTGCATCACGCACTTATTTTTAGGCATAACTATGGATAGCTGGTTGATGTTATCCAGGGTGGCTTCCCCAGTGCTATAAAATACTCTAAAAAATCCACACTGTATCCCGATGGGGTACAAGTTGATCAAATCAACACCGTCATTTCTAAGTTACTTATTACAAGCAGACGTAAGAAAAGCTAAAATAACATCTTCATCATACAGCTGTCTTCCCCTAAAATCTCCACGTCAGTCTGTGATCGCCACCATGTCATGGTTCCTTGTCGGCAGCACGTTGTTATCGAACTCTCCTGGCACCTCAAAGTAAAGAGTGTCATCAAAGCAGAACTCATCGGGCGGCTGGGCAAGGACAGGCAAGCTCAGGACCAGGCCGGTCAGAAGCCCCCCCGCAATGGACACACCAATCGAGACCCCGAGTGCTGCGACTTGATAAAGGGCCTGATCCGACGCACTGCGACCTTCCCCAGGGTTCAAACCAGGAATGAGCTCCTGCAGCTCCTTCAGTCTGGGATCCCCTTCTACTGGCGCCCGGTGAGCAAATGTCTGGTATAGACTTGGACCGTAAGTATCTTCGCTTGCAATAAGGATGCAGATAATGCCAGCAGTGGTAGAAATTAACCCAGTCAAGCCATGCAGATTGTGGATACCGCATTGATCCTGGATTCTTAACTTCTTGGCCATAAAGGGTGTCAGGTATTTGTAGCCCAGCATGCATGATGTACATCCAATCATCCCTAATGCAAAAGCTGCTACTGGACTGATCATCATATCTACAGAAGCTCCAACTGTGACGCCACCGGCTAGGGTAACATTCTGGATATCTGCCATGGTTAGCTTGCCCTTTCTGTTCAGCAGTGCAGAAAGAGCGAAGGCTGTCAGGGTAGAAGAGCTGAGTCCTATGAAGGTGTGGATGATGGCTCTGTGTTGGTCATCTCCAGGTAAGGTCAAGGAAGAGTTAAAGGAGGGCCAGAAGACCCACAGAAAGAGAGTCCCCATGACCGACAAGATATCAGATTGATATGTGGTGCCTTCTTTGGAATGGCCTTCATTTAGACATGGCCGGTAAAGGACTGTGCTCACCCCAAGCCCAAAGTAGCAAGCGAAGATATGGATCATGATGGAGCCACCAGCATCATTGATCTTCAGGTATTTCAGGATGGCCCATTCTGTGACTGCAAATATTGGGACTTCTAGAAGAGCCATGACCAGGAGCTGGATGGGACTCGTACGACCCAGGATGGCCCCAAACGAAATGAGAACCACGGCGCATGCAAATTCTGCATTGAGAAGGTTGAAGACACCCACGTGGATCTTTCCATCGTGGTAGAACTGGAAGAAACCTTGCACGATGACGGCCCACTGGATGGCGAACGTGGCCGTCAGGAAATTAAAGACCATCCCTCCAAAGCCGTATTGCTTCATGAAGGCAAGCAGGCAGCCAAATCCTATGAAGATCATGACCTGCACATCCACAAAGAAAGGATACACGTGGTACAGGGAGTTCTGGAGAGGATCTGTCTGGTTGGTTTGACGAGCAGCATTTGTGCTGTCATCATAAGTCACAAACATGGCATACAACACCAGAAGGAGAACTTCAAAGATCGCCACCAGTACTGGCAGCCGGCATCGCAAACTGCTGGAGAATATCTTGATCATGTTGCTGCTCAGTTCACAGGGAATGTGTCTCAGTTCAGCTTTATCTCACAAAATATATTACCTTCCTGATAAGTTTGGCAGCTGTTATTGGTTGAAATGGGACAAGGAACACACAGTCCTGTTTTGAACTTTGAGTACAACTCGGTGTTTATGGTTAGCTAGGCAGTATTTTTTTGTTTTTCATTATTATAGACACATGTTTTCTGAAAGACAGGCATGACAACCTTCAGATTAGATTCCACTGAGGCTTCAGATTGCATATTGCATTTTCTGGTCATTTGTAGCTCTGTGTTCCTTTTCTTTTCCTATTTTAAATGAATTGCAGGTGTGACCTGTAAAGTCATCAATTAAACTAGACAATCACTAATCTTTGCCAAGATTCTCAGTTCCAGTGGTTTGATTTCATAGCACAACAAATCAAAGCAACAGAAGCAACGGGGTGTTCTAAAAAATGTGCTCGCTGCTGTATATCTTCTTATTTCTCATAAGAACAGCTGTGTGGTATCTCACAATAAACTACAGCAAATCAACGAAAGACAACGGCAAATCTGCTTAGCAACACATTCCTCTGGAAGAACACCTCTCATCTCATTCAGCAACAAAACACAGGGAGCTGTAACTTACAGAAACGATCTTTAAACACACCCATAGGCTGTAAAGCTGTAGCATGTTGATTCACCCCCTGAAAAAGGCTCTGGAAACATCCAGCTCTCCAGGAATATCCACACATGAGCCAAACCTCACTAAAGACTCATTACCTTTGCTTTTGGGGGTTGATTTGTTTCCCTTCTATTTTATTATGCTTGGGATCATTCTATGTGGTTCTTTTTACAATTGCTCAGATTGCGCTATTAGTTTTTACTAAGTTGTAAGCCTAACTGATACAGTGAGTGTGTGGGCACCCTGCTGCTTGCCTTGGGAGGATTCATAAAGAGATCAAATGGAAAGAAAGAAACATGCCATTATAGCTACTGTGATTTGAAACAGTACATTTTGTCATTATTAGTGTATGCCTTTTGATACCATTGTACGATAAAGTAATTGTAGCTTTTGCATTTCCATTAGCTACAGCATGTTAGTCTCAAATGTGCAGTTTTGAAAGAAATGCATGTTATAGCAAACATTGGCATTGTAAAACAGGATATCTGGTGCTACCTTTAAAGGATCAAGGAAGCTCTCAGTTTCTATGCCTTATTCTCAGGATATCTGCTACACTTGCACTTCCTGGCTCATTTCAGCAATGTGTTCCAGGTCATGTTACTGGCTGACAGCATGTCAGTCAGTAGGGGAAGTAACTGGTTGGTTAATGTAAGGAACGACGCCTTTGTAAGGGGTGGGGACAATTTCACCCTCCAGGTGACCAAGCAAGTGCAATGCTAACTGAAAGCAGGGCTTGCAAACAGATTTCTTTAACCAAGTGTAGTACCCAATATCATGTTATAAAATGAAAATACATGTTAACTATAACATGTGTATCTTTCAAAACTGCACATTTGAGACCTATGTAGTAAATGGATATGCATTGTGGAGAACATGTATGGAACTGTAGCTACAATTACTCAAAACCTATTGTCTCGGTGCCTCTTTGATGGCTTTTAAAGGTATGGTAAAGGTATCTATACACAAGTCTTACAGATGGCAATAGCAAGATATTTTTGCTGACCCAACTGCCACCTTTGAACAGTGCAGTTGCTTATTAAGTTGTTGATCTTATCATCAGTAGAGTACTATAGACTAGCTAAAGTGCAGAGTTCAGTGTCAGTTTTAAATTGTCTCTATGAAAAGGCTTTGGAGAAACCTGATCTAACTAATGTTCTTCAATGGCAAGAATGACACTACAATGGTTCTGTACTAAGGGGCAGTGGCAACATAAAAGCATGAGTCTACCATTGGACAGCAATGGGAATTGCTTCATATGACCCACAACATGTTTTGTCTGTTTACCCTGAGATGTGTTGGGGTGCATTTCAATGTCTATATAGCCATGCCATTACATTACATTACATTCTATACATCAGAATACATGTCTGTTTACTAAGTAGCTTGGAAGTTTGCATGAAACCATGAAGTCTCATTACTTTCAATGAACAACTAGCTACCCCGCTTAAATAAACTCATTTTTTGCAGCACTGCAAAACTGAGGAATGTGTGTCTGCACACACATTGGCATAGCTTTTTAAACACCTGGTATTGAGTGTTTTAGAATATATACTGGGTTTAGAGAGCAAATGTTTGCAGGGCCAATTGAGTGATGGTCACGTAAATTCATTTGAAATACAGTATATTGGATTGCACTGTCTCGGTGTCAAGTCTTTAGTCTGGAGCCCTCTAGTGGTTACAAATTAACACGCAGAAAAAGGACCAATGGTGCCAATGAGAAATGATAGGCTATTTAAATTATTACTGCAGTAAAAACAACAACAACAAAAAAAACATACTGTTACACTTTTGACAAGAATATTTTATCAATGGCTTTTATGTTATAATGTGCAAGACATCACTCGATTGCAATGGTCACTGTTATCTCACTGCACCCTTCTAATCCTGTCGTCTGTAATACGTTTTCTTAACTTTGAAATCTTTAAGAACATGAATTTAGAGAACCTATTGAACTATGTGCAATTCAGCTGTCCCACGGTTTCAGTGCAGGCAAGCACTGAACCATGAGAGACCTTTCAAAGTAAAAAAAAAAAGTGAATTACAAGATGATAGGGCGAACACTGAAAATAATGTGACTGCTGCTACCGGCTCCTGTTTAATGCGTCTGTCTCTTTGCAGAACAAACAAACAAACAAACAAAAAACATTCAAAAGCCTCTTCTAAGCTAAATGCATTTTTGTAAAAGCTATCGTTATCTCTGTGCGCATTTCTATTGTTTTGCAGGTGTGTTTACTACCAATTCATAGTTTTCTCTGCATTCTACTTTAGTAGAAACGTGTTGCCGGTTTGTTTATATTCCGTAGGTGGAGCCACACAAATCGTTACGGTGGACAGCACAAACCCAAACTCCATTAAACACCAGCAGCTTTCTGCTGCTTCTTCAGGTTAGTCTGAAGAGCGCATTCCGTCTATCATTTTAGATGATTAGCGCCCTCTATCTGTAGTCATTTTTCTCCCTTTGATTTATTTATTTTTTGTCATCTTTATTTATTATTTATCCCTCCTTTTCCTGTTTCCTGTACACATTTCATCAATATCTTTTCTTTTCAGTCAACCTTCTTCTTTCCCTTTCCCAGCAAACCTCCACTTCCCTCAACCTCCTCTCCAAATTCCTTCTCTGCTCCTCACATTTCTTGATTTTTAATAGATAACGTTCCACTGTTTCTATCGATACTTTAAATTTTTCACATAATCCATTGTCATGTTTCCCCAGTCTAAATAAAGGTTCATTCAGAGAACTAGGTCCAATCCTTAACCTATCTAACAATCTTTCCTCTTTCCTTCCCAATTCCTTATTCACCTAGCTACTATATTTCTCTTTCTGGATACTGTGATAAAACCTTCCTTTCAAACTTTCATCCCACTTCTCCTGTCATTCTTTTACTATCACTCTTTTAACATGGCTTCCCATTTCCTGTGATCCCAGTAGAATCACCACATCTATCTCCTCTCTTTTTAACCCATGTTTTTTGCTGCAAGATCTGCCATCTGATTACCCAGATTGCCAGAGTGACCAGGAATCCAAACTAAACTTACTTCAATCCCCATTATTGTACATTTCTTGTATCTTTGTATTATTTTGAACAGGATATCTTTTCTCCTTTCAACACAATAAGTACACTTAAAGAATCTGAGAATATGACGGCTTTCTTAGGCTTTATTTCAGCTATTTTAACTATTGCAAATAGAATAGCTACCATTTCTGTTACATACACTGATAAATGGTCAGATATCCTTGCTATTTTACGGATATCCAGTTCTGGAATATTGTACACCATTGCCACTCTTCCTGTTTTTGGATCCTTAGATCCGTCTGTAAATATACATAAAGCCTCCTTACTCTTCTCCTCTACAAAAGATTGACTTTCTTTTCAATTCCATTTCCCCCTCCTTGCTCACTCAATTCTGTACAACAATTGGGTTTTTCCAGCAACCATTCTGGTAACACCTTTACACAAACATTCTTCACTAAATTCAGGTTTTCAATTCCTATTTCCTTTATCCATTTTCTCATCCAATACCCCAACGTGCCCCCATTTGTTTCCCACCTCTCCTTTTTATAGTGATTTATCCACCTATCTTCCATGCTTTTCCGAGGAGGAAATTCTATATGCAGAGAGTTAGCCTTAATCCTTTAACACAGCCATGTTCTCCTTAATTCCAGTGGCATCTCATTGATCAAAACCTGCACAGTATTAATCAAAGCAGATTTCACCAGCAGTTTTCATACCGCAGTGAAAGGGTTATTACTACAGCGAGTTACCCAGAATCCATTGTACATTGCAACGTAGGCAGACACAGACCGACAGTATGGCGGCCGTCTGAGGAATAGTATATCAATAGGGATTTTTAAATATTTTAACAGCGCTTGGGACAGCTTATAGCAGGAAAAAGGGAACTGTTTTGAGTTTTTATTCCGAGCGTTTACTGGGCGTAAGGTAAGACTTTTTTTTTCCATTTTACGTTGTGTTACCGGTATTGTTTTTGTGTTACAGCATTGAAAATTGAAACCAGCTTCATTTCGCCGGTCACTAGATGAGAGCTACAAAATAAAAAAAATACAATAAGTATATTCGGTTTATGCATATTGACACACCCGTGTTTTGACTACTTGAGGAACTGGAATTGAATTACATCTCCAGTTACCCGTTTAATTTTACTATTATTAAAACGTGAGGTTCACGAAATGAAGACCAGACGCTCACTGGTTTGACGTTGTCTAGTTTTATACAGAATTGTGACACGTCTCGCTTTAAAACCCTTATTTTAAATATCGTATCCGTTTGTTCTTGAGCATTGTTAGGACACTGACTGCGAGCATCAGAAATTGAAATGAGCGAAGTAAATGCTTTGTATCGGTATACAGTCCCGTACCTTCGTTTGGATCTGAAACCGTTTCTAATTAAAGTTCTAGACACATTTCTTAATCCTTCCATGGCTGTTGAACAGAAACCCTGGATAAAACGAATGAAACGGTTTTGTTTTAGCCAGGGTTTTACAGAGTGTTTCCCCAGTGCAGAGTGTACAGGTGGCAGTTGTGCGGTTTTTCGGGTTTATTTTGTACTCGATAAAAAGGATTTTTGTTTTTGTTGTAAACGCATACAGCAGTAGAGTTCTGATTTTAAGCCTGATCAATTATATTTGTGTTAGTTACACTTTTTGTTCTGTTTCTTAGACTGGGGACAGAGCTTGGATGTATAGTTCATGACTGCATACGCTGTAATAGTGTTAGGCGCTCTCGGAGAGCGTCGTTTCAAAGGAGGAATGAAGCTTGGCCCCTCTTATTACTACGTGTAGGTTGTGGTACACGGATAGTGTATGTATTGCACATACAGCTAACCCGTGACGTATGTACTGTACACTGATAGTCAGGCTGGATCATTTATTGTGGTGTAACACTGTGTTCGGGGGTGTGCGTTTTTGAAAACCTTCTTGTCCATGTGACAAAATGCTAGACAAATCTACTTGTACTTCTTAAAAATCTACTTGCCCCCTCCCATTCGCACAAAACACACACAAAGTAGAAAATAACTTGTAGGATTTTGGTTTTATTTAACAGTGAACACAATCAATCAATTAGTGACTAACAAGGGTGGATCTAGCCTTGTAGCTTGACTGGTTTACTGAATTCTTCAAGATACACAAACGGTTCCCTGTGACCTCACCTCAACACATTTATAACATACTTTAAGGAAATGTTTCTTTCAGTGCAGTTTAGAACACATCGGCTAGTAAATTTAAGTAACATACTAAGAGTACAACTATAATACGCAGTAATTGGAGTTATTCAAAGAAAATAGTTTCTGCCTGTGTTTTTCCCCACTCCTTCTCTATAAGCTGAATGCAACTTGTGATGTACAGGTGTTGTAGTTTGAGAATCACAGATACGAACTCATTGCCAACTATTACTGCTGCTTTGTGGAATTCTGATTCTTCTTGATGTTTTTCTTTCAGTTTTGTAACTGCTGAACACCAGATTTATAAAGCACTTGTGTATAACCTATAACCTGTCATGTTTCTCTGCATTTTTTTACTGTTTAATTAAATCAAATTATGCAAAGACAAAATATGTTTTTTCTTTTGCTTATTTCTATTATATACTTTTAAAAAAAACAGTGCACAGCATTTTACAGCTATTTTTCCTCATCTAACATCTTGTCCCATGATGGCTAACTGGAACATTTCTGCAGCAGGGGCATCCTGGTTTCATACCCGGATGGCTTTTTTTGGGAGGGGAAGGGCAACATTCTTTCCCTGCACTACTCTCACTGAAAAAAACACATAAACGAATTAATACATAAACACATTGCCATGAGATTTACAGTCTGTATTTTATTTTTAAAATAACATATTGTACATAATCTCATATTACCATTTCATTTCTAATCATTCTAAACATATTTGTCAATCTTCATGTTTTAATAGTTTCACAAATCGATGGAGTGTGCATGTCGAATAAATAACTAATATCGCTTCTGTTTAAATCTAGTAAAATAATAATAATAATAACAATAATATAGACTTAGCGTTTGAATCTAAGAAATGTCATTATGGTTCTTTTTCTGATTTTAAACATCCCAATAAGTACACGCTTGACTCAGCAATCATTAGACTCAGAAGACTCAGAAATCATTTTATAAATTACACAACCCGTTTTTTTTTTTCTTATCCGCTAATACCTTAGCGACTGGTGTTTTTTTGTTGTTGTAACTTTACTAGATTGCTGCATTTAAATGTCAGGTTCATGCATTAAGAAAGCAGAATCACTTACTTGCTAATTTACAAATTAAGCCCTCTTGGCAACCATTTCAGGGTTTCTTTGTAACCAATAGAAGAGCAGCTTTTTTCACAGCTAGCCAATCAGAAGTGATAGGGGTGGGATGTCAACACTTTTTAAAATGTTTGGGTAGGTGCTAGACTTCTGCAATTCAGTTTTCAGAAACTTGCGTGGCTCTTTAAAAATATACCCAGAGTGTCTTTCTAGCAACCAAATGAACATAGGAAAACTAAATGAATAAAAACTGTTTGTCCAACAAAGTATAACGGCAAACCGTGTCGACCCTGTGCACAGGACAGCGTTACTGACAAGGCTGTGACGACCAGGAAGGGAGACTGGGACACAGAAGCTGCAGTTTAAAGGGCTATTGCACACTTTTAATAAGAGATAATAAACAAAACACTGCAACAAAACAATTCATATACTTTTAGTGGTCGTTCGTTATTGATTTTTCAAAGCCGACACTGATATATTAACCTCTTCTGTGCTACATACGTACCTGGTACGTCATGATTAAAAACATGGTTTAAAAAAAAAAAAAAAGCTGGATAGCCGTTTTTTCACTCCGGTCGCTCAATGAGGAGTTTTTACATAACACATTAGGTCAGTGGCTTTAATTTCATGATATTACACTGATAAAATATATTTGATGTGATGCAGTTGTTCAATGTAATTTACAGCCTGTTTGAACGCAGGCAGTGGTTGTCTTTGGCTTGTACTGTGAAACATCACAAATTAATTTAAAACAATCTGTGTGTAACTTTCGTTTTCTTTTCAATGAGGATTGATAATAGAAAAGGTTTACTTTTGAATAGTAGGTGTTTTATCGAGCTGTGCTTCATGAAATCAGCTTCAAGTAGCATCTAGTCGACATCTTGTTTTGTTGACGTGACGGTAGCGGAAGATACTTCCTGCTCCTGAGTGTCACATGACACCATTGTAATGTATCGCGTGTGGGAGGTACTTATTGGCTTAGTCAGCGATCAAATGGTAAAATAAACATTAGAAACCAAGTGTTTTTTGTCTAGAGTTACTGTGTGTGAAACCTTGTATCTCAGACTTGCTGTGTCTGGTTTAGTTGGTTGGAGAGAAACTGTTAGGCTACGATTGATTGTAATCCCTGTAGTCATCTTTCTTACTTTATAATTTTATATTAGATCTAATTTCATTTTTCTACCGTCCCCCAAAAAACTTGTATTCATCATTGTATATTTCATCTGATTTCTTTCCTGCTAGGAAGACCATGGCATGGTACAAAAAACCTTATGGTCCAGATTTCTTTGTACAAAAGCCATGTAGTGTACAGTATGGCTCCAGAGAATTTCAGACCTCTGTGATTTCAAGCCTCCTGTTTGATACACAATAAATGCCAGGCCTCTGTGTGGTCCAGTGGTTAAAGAAAAGGGCTTGTAACCAGGAGGTCCCTGGTTCAAATCCCACCTCAGCCACTGACTCATTGTGTGACCCTGAGCAAGTCACTTAACCTCCTTGTGCTCCGTCTTTCGGGTGAGACGTAATTGTAAGTGACTCTGCAGCTGATGCATAGTTCACACACCCTAGTCTCTGTAAGTCGCCTTGGATAAAGGTGTGTGCTAAATAATAATAATAATAGTATTATTATTATTATTATTATTATTATTATTATTATTATTATTATTAAGTACTGGAAAGACAAAATAAACCCCAGTCATTTGTTTTTATGTCAGGCAGCAACATTACCTTGGGCTCCAGAAGGATTATGCCACTTGAAATTAGGGTGGATACTATGGACCATGGGCTGCGTTTTTCGAAGGGGAAAGGTCAAAGTGGCCTGGTCTCAGTCTAGGGCATGTAAACGCCTGAAAAACCAAATAAAGGTGCACATATTTGGTATTTTTGAATTCGGGACACTCGGCGCAATTCAAAACCACTAACAGTGGCACAAAATCTGTCAGATTTACAGGTCCAAATAGAAGGAAAAACAAGCGACTTTTGCGATATATAGTGGCATTACCTCAAATTGCAGAATGATTATGGGTAACACACCATTGACATGCAATTTACAGCTCCAGCCACATGTTTCTGCAGGGAGGAATTTAACCCCCTCCCTGCCAACCCCGACATTCCCCACACTCACTCACACCCACACCCGTGCACTGGCAAGACTTTCACCCTGCCACAGTCCCTCACACAAATCTTGTTCCGGGCGTCGGGCGATTCTGAATTGCACACCCCTGGTGTTTGTGTAATACTATTCTACATGTATCTTTTCTTTCCTCCAGGTAAAATGGCGAGTCCAAGGACAAGGCGAGTTCTCAAGGAGGTCCGGACGCAAGATGAGAACAGTGTAAGTGTCTTCACACTAGAATCTTGAACCTGTGAATGCCTGACACTGCTGGGACATTTCAGTTGACCTATAAAACTGGCTGATTATTTGGAGTGGTTCACATTGCTGTGCAACAGGTTTCTTGCTTCCATCTCGGATAGGGCATTTAAGCAGTGCTAACTAATGCTTTAAAGTACATGTTCTTAGCTTCTTTCAACTGTTACCTGGTCTGGTGACACATTTAGATGCACTAGGAGGCAGCAGCAACTTACCACTTTGTCTTTGAAATATCTGCCTATTCCAAATAAAATACAAGAGAATCCCCCAGGCTTTTGAAGAGAAGGGGATTGATCCCTGCATGTGTGGTCTTGGTTCAGTTTTCAGTTCTGTATACACTAGTGTCTGTTTGGTTTCCCTGCAGCTGTGTTTCGAGTGTGGCGGGTTTAATCCCCAGTGGGTGAGCGTTACGTACGGAATCTGGATTTGTCTGGAGTGCTCGGGGAAGCACAGGGGCCTGGGCGTGCATCTCAGGTGAGGGGGCAGGCTTGTCTTGTTTTGCCTTTCAGAGGTATTGGATTAAATAAAGATGTAGGTTAACCTTTTCAAACTGACTGTCAAATAGAATGGTTATCTGCTTTATTTGCTTATTTTTGTAATTGTTTTAGCTATCATTGTTCATTTCATAAACGTTCTGTGCACTTGGATCTTCCAGCTTTGTGCGTTCGGTTACGATGGACAAGTGGAAAGATCTAGAGCTGGAGAAGATGAGAGCTGGGGCAACGGCAAGTTCGAATGTTCCTGGAGTCTCGGGATGACTACGACCCATGCTGGACAATGCAGGAGAAGTACAACAGCAAACCAGCAGCTCTGTTCAGGGACATGGTAACTCCTACAAGCTTTCAGTTACAAGCTAAAGGGTCTGAACACTGAGGCTGCTAAAGACCGGTGACTGGCATATACAAGATGCCTCTGTCATTTATTAGCCCCCGCTGGAGATGAAACCCCTTGTAATAGGATAGTGAAGGCAGTTGTACGTACATATGTCACACATCACAGATTTCTACATGTATGTGGAAAACCACTCATCCAAGTGTCAGTCTGGATAGTCACATTATTTAGAATACATTATTGATATCAGGGTTTAGGGGTATAGTGGGGGTGTCTGTCTGCCCCTTCATTCACCCGTCTATATGTCACTCTTACTTTTTTGCACATGCCTTGATCATTGCTGATCAGATTGTCATGAAACTCCTCATTCTTATTCTGTGCTCTTCTGTACATCGTGGTTTATCCTGGCCATCATCTTTTTCCTCTACAGCCATCTCGATGTATGTTACTGACATAGTTGTTTGTATTGAAAATTACAAATAAACCCTGTCTGGGGCTAATGAAAAGCAGTGACTGCTTTGTGCTGGTGACTGATTTTTACTGCAGAAGGCTTGTTTGTTTCTGTATCTGCGTAAACCATCTGTTCAAATCTGTATTGCCTACTACAACGTGCAGTACTTTTTAGTGGCCACATCCTTGACGCTTTGTAAAAATCGACCCAACTCCTTGAACACTGTTCTGGTTGAAGCTTCTAAACTACCTGTTTCAATCATTTCTGTGCACAATACATAACTTTCTACAGAGGTTGTGTGCATTGCTGTTTTGTACTCCACCAAATGGATGAATACGTTTAATTTATACTTGGTATCAATACGTGTGTTTGCCCATCCTTAAATCTTTCAGCACTGACTTACTTTATATATAGCAGTGTGCAGTTTTGAGTGCAAGTTTCTTTCCTGGACCTGTATGGACCTGTATAGTCTTTAAAACAGTTAGGCACATTTTAACACCAGCTAAGTGTTGGAAGCCTTGCACACTTCAGCCATTCCCCATTGCATAACATACCTCAGGTATTTCTTAATTGTTCCCACTAAAGTGCTCAGCGTTTGATTTTTCAAAACATCATTTCCTCCACTTTCTTCCTGCAGGTTGCTACTTTAGCTGAGGGCAAAGAGTGGTCTGCAGAGACTTCCTCGGCTAACACCTGGGTGCCACTTCAAGCCAAGCCTGCCCTGCCGCCAGCTCACCGGTAAGGAGTAAGAGCAGGGCTTGTTTCAGTATAAAATAAACGGCATTGTTCAGCAAAGCCTCATGCATTAAACTCTTTTGTTCGTGTGGATCATCACTTTCATCTCTGGTACTCAATCCGTCAAGGGAAGCATCCTACTGTTTAAAAGGTTACTCGCATCTTTATGAAAGTAAACCCACAGATATCACCCACCTGCTCCAAATGTAAATGTTAATTGTTTGCTCCCGCTGCAGCAGTTCCCAGGTCCACCCCAGAACTCTGCTTCCTCCTCGGATAAAGCCTTCAAGACTGGTTGAGCGACGACGCCAACTCCTACCAGAGGTAAGACCTGAAATGAGTTGCACTCCTGCCTGGCAAGCTGTGCTGAGACAAAAAGTGCAGTCCCTAAGATTTTCAAATCCGTTTCAAAAACATCGGCTAGTCTCTGAAGGTGTAATGAAGGTGTAATAAAGACAGCTCTGCTCCATGATTCACAGCAGCTTTGGCTATTGTAAACCAGGTGCCCTCCTACATACCAATGTCAGATGAGTGTGACGTCAGGAGCAGAGCATACAGTAGAGGTAGCATTTCTATTTAATGCTGATCATGCTACTGTATCATATTACCTGTTGTATCACACTGACACTAACTTACATGTCCTATTACCTGTCCTGTAAACATCACGGGTAGAGCAATCATTTCCCTTATTGAACTGGCTGCTCGGATGTGTTCTGCGTGTTTAATAAAGGAGTTTCAGACAGTTAGTGACAGAGGTCATTGACCTTCTTTGTTTTTGTTGCTGTTTGGGCAGATGGCATTTTCCTCTCCGCTGTGTCTCCTAAAACAACCTCCAATCTCTCTTTATAGCTAGGCGTATTATGTATTGTTTTTGTACGTGTTGTATATGTTCTCAGTGATTTGTTAATGATTTGGTAAAATATTGAATTAGCCTTACTAAATACCTCTTTATTATTCAGCACTGTGTTTTTGGTGCAGTTCTGAACATGTAAGTTACATGGGAATTTTATAATTGCACTAATTAAGGTAAATAGAAAATAGGTTGTTAGGTCATTGAAGCCTATACTTTCCATCTTTGATTTGAACAAGGATGACTGTATTTAATATATAGCCGCACTCGATGCATTCCACACAGCTTTTGTCATTCCCGTCATGAGTTTGTTGTATTACACGCTCCTATAGATAATGACGCTGTTCTTAGCACTACATTTACTTAACTTGGCAAAATGCAGTATCTGAAACACACTATGGGGCACTTGAGGGATTTTTAGATTTTGTTCAACGAAATAGGTTTGAAATCTATTTAGTTTAAAGCAAACTCTGCATTGCACACAATTGGTCCTCCTTTTGTATTGCACAGAACAGTACACACTATCTGTTCAGTGTAGGCACCGTCTCTGAGAACTCTACACTTTGCAGGTGTAGTCTGTGTTCTACGGTATGGCTGGGAGCTGGTGTTTAATTGAAGCAGCACAGAACTGATTGGTTGTGACTCTCTCTGCAGTGGCGGGGGATACAGCGGTGGCGAGGAGAATCGCTATGTTGGATTCGGAAACACTGTCACTCCACAGAAGAAGGAAGATGACTTTTTTAATAATGCCATGTCATCTATATACTCGGTAAGCAAATGAAGTGGCACTGACAGATTCTCTGGTGTCCTGGGGTAGTATAGAAATGCATCTGGTACGATGTATTTATGATGGATCATACGGTTGACAATCTCTAATACATGCATAGTCTTCTATGTGGTCCAACATGAGAGATTTCTGGTATGGTATGCTTTACAAAAAGTAAGGGAAAGTAGAAAAAAACGATGAGATGAATCCATGAGTTTGTGCAATGCAATCTTTTACTATGACCTGGATTATAGAGGGAAAAGGCTTGTGTGTGACTAAGCTTACCATAAAAACCTGGAGTGATTCAAACCTGATTAACAGGAGTCCTGTTTCCAGTTACATTTGATTGAAGTAACGTCTTACAATATATGGCAAGGGGGTGTTGAAATTAAATAGCACAGCTGAAACTGGGAATCGATATTAATTTAGTGTCCCGGGTCAGTTCACATATCGGTCTTGGCATTCGGTCCATTAGAGTATGGAATGTGACTTAAACAAACATTGATTTTTCTGATTGATCTTGTAAAGCAAGTCAGTTTCTCCTATGAAGAGTTTTTGTATAATTCTGTTTTTGTAGAGCTGACGGCTAGTGCTGAATAAACAGGTCAGATCCATACACTGCTCAATCAAATATGGATTGTTTGGATAATTAAACCAGTCCTTGATTGTTTAGTGCCTGAAGCTTTGAAGAAATTGAACCAAATGAATAGTTCAAGTCTGTTTCTGAAGCACTCCACAGTTTGTGCACATGGTCGACTTTAAACTTGTCAAAACAAAGCAACACATGTAATACATTCCTTGTCATTATTATGCTACACCTCTATCTTAAATCGTTACACAAGTCATGGCTATCGTCTCTGCTGCGGATGAAATCTCCTGTGAATGGGATATAGTGGAGACGATCATCATGTATGTATTGCATATATCTGGAGAACCATTTATCTAGTTGCCGTGAAACTTGGTATTAACAAGGGGGAAAGGGGAGCTCTGTCTTTTCATCTATCTGTCTGTGTGTCATCTTTTGCGTATATCTGGATAGGTCATGAAGCGTATTATTCTGTACATACTCTTGATATATGTCATGGTCATCAATGTTCTCCTCATCCTGAGAGCTCTGATTTTGAATTTACAGCAGCGGTGGGGATGAATGTTATTGACATGCTGTTCCCATTAAATGATTTATTGCTGCACATATGCATCAGTATGTGTGTCACACTTTACAGTTTGAGAGCTACCCCTTTATAACGCTGTGGTCAGGAACCGTAGTTAAGAGGCTGTGCTTTTTGTGTTCCTCCTTATGAATATACATGGGCTTGTGGAAAGGCATTCTGAGGCAAATGGGAGCCCCAACCATACTGACTTCTAGCTAGTTTGACACTATAAAATCCTGCGTTTTAAAAAGGGTTCACTGTATCTAGAGAAGCACTTCTCTCACTGTGATGAAACCTGCTTTGGACGTTCTTTAGCACACGTTGTTCAAAGCATCAGCCTGTGGGGATGTATGGAGGAGCCTGTCTGCCTGTATACATTATTACAAAAATATTCCTTTATACATTTGAACAAAAAAAACACTAAATGCCATGTCCATTTTTCAACAGGGTTGGAGCAGTTTTGCTGTCGGTGCAAGCAAATTTGCAACAGCTGCTAAAGAAAATGTAAGTAAGATAACAGTAGGTTGGCTGCGTAAAAGTAATAAATAATTCTCATTCTTTTTATGTACTGTATAAATATGTACAGCTATTGCCAAAAGTTTTGCATCATGTGATCCAAAAAAGTCTACCGGAAGCCATAATAGTAGTACAGTATTGTGTTAGTTTTTGAAACGTTAAGTTTGTGGAAAACTATGAAGCGGTATGTAATTCAGTATGTTAACATAACATTATTCTGCAGGTTTCATTCTATAGGGTGATGCTAAACCTTTGGGCATAGCTGTATTTGTTTAACATCAGGTGGTTTGCTTTGTCTAGTTTACAGTACCAGGGTGTATAGAGTTGTGTATCTATTTATAAAGCATGATCAGCTGGAATGCAGGTCAGCCTGAATGACTACCTTTTGAAAGGTGATCAAGTAAGAAAAACAAAATGGTTTTCTGAACACCTGTTAAGTCATTTGGTTTTGCAAAGGTTTCTTGATTTTAGATGTTCAGAGGTATGTGGGTAAGATTTCCATATCTCCTGTAAATATCTGGGTCTTTTCATGGCCAAAAAGAAACCACGTGGAGTATCGCTGCCTTGGAGCATGCTCTTGATCTTCTATTTTAAAAATGGTATGTCAGTGCTGTCGGTGGAACTGTAATTCAGCGACTGACTGTAGGCCAGAGGCGAAGTCCGTTCCTCTGTGCTGGGAAATGCTTGAGGCAATGGGATTCTTTAGAGATTTATGTCCAGCTAGCGGAACACTGCGGGCAGTTCTTGGCAATAACAGGATCATATGTTTGTATTTCAATGTAGTGTAACTTAATAAAGTATATTGTAACCCATAGTTAGAGGGTTTAAATAGAAAAAAAAGATTACTACCCTAAGGTTACTTAAGAGTAAAGTGTATCTGTATTACAAGCAATAAGATACACAATTATTGAATTGGGGTAGGGTTTTTTTATGTTTAACCCTCTGAGTGATTAACACCTGTATAAACATTATTCTGTACAATCTGCAGTTTGTATTGTACCCGAGTGGTAATGCATATGTCAGTTTGTTACACTGGCATCTCATTTTATGGTGGGAGGGGCATGTATTTATACTTGTTTTACCCTAAATGATTCCATGAACAGGTTTTTTTTTTTTTAATCTATCCCGCAGACCACAAAACTTGCAAGTCAGGCGACTCAAAAGGTAATGTAACTTTCTTTTTTTCCCCCCTGTGTTTGTGTTAGATTTTCATTGCCCTTAGACAGATGTGTCGGCTGATGAAGGCACTTGCCCAGTCTACTTGACTTAGGGGTTGATTTGATTAACCTATACACCCCCACAAAGAGCATTTTATAGCCTTGGCTTACCCCAGATTACCCCTTAAAATAAGTGGTTGAATATAATGCAGTCCCAGTGTACAGTAGGGTGATCAAATCAATCAGTAGTTTGTTTTGTTTTTGAGCGATAGTTGTTCTTGTTGGTGCTTTCATAGGAAGCGCATTTACAAAGCTTTAACTCAGGAGTTAGGTAAAGATTATTTTTTGTCAATAAAATACAGGTTTATATTCATGAAACAGAGACTTTTAAATAGCCAGCAGCAGACAAGTACTGTTTTTATTCATATCAAACTTTTATTTTATTAATCTAAACTGACTTTTAAAAACATGTTCATTCTTACTAAATGGTTAGTTCAAGCTTTGTGATTTAATGTATGACTGAGTTGTGTATTTAAAGTTAATGATATGTGCAGTCCTTGTGCAGTGTTGTTTTGGCATAATCTGTTTCTCACTGGAATGCCAGCATCTCTTGTTCTAATCGTTTTACCCCGAGTCAGCTTCCTGTACATGAAACTCTTTTGCTGACCTGCTCCTTTTGCCTTTTTCTGCAACCTTTCTCATGGATTAAGTTTGGGGGCTATAGGCCACCTCTGGAGACGGTAAAGAAGCGGTGTCTTGCTGTGCATGCCTCCTTTGTTCTCCTGTTGTGTGTTTTTTTTTTTTTTAAATAGATATATATATATATGTCGAGCCATTTCCTGAGGCTAATTTGTCAATGTGTCGTTTTCAAAAGATTTTTTAAACAGTGCATTTGAAATTGTTGACAGACCCCCTCGTCTCTTTTTTCATGCTCTGTTGTAATCTTTATCTGTTATTTGCTGATCTGAATAAATGAGAGGGGTTGAGTTGAGGCCTGTGCTCTTTGAAGAGGTGAAGCAGACCTCCTGGTCATGTCCCATGTGTCTAAACTCAACAGAGGGATCAGAATAGTTTTACATTACAGATAATCACAGCTGTACAGTACTGCTGCTTTTGTGAGCTGTTTCACAGGGCTGTAGTTTGACATGAATATATGTGATTGCAGAGCCTAAAAAGACTAAAGTTGCTATGATGAAGATTTTCTCATCGTTGTGTTTTATCTATATATCACACTTCCAGAGCCAGATTTAAATACACTTATCCGTGTGTGTGCAAAGATTGGAAAATAATCTGTTCTCGCAATATTTCATTTTGTGTCTTGATTGAATGAATTTTACTGCAGAATTCTTGATACTCATAAGTCTGTAAGTGTTTAAACAGCACTTGGTAATCCTGTGCCGCATACTATTTTACTAAAGGTACTGCTTATCAGGGCCTGGCATTTAATAGTACATTGATTGCAGTTGAATACTGCATGTGGAAAATGTGAAATAAATACAAAGGTATATACATTGGACTATACATAATAAATTAAGTTTACTTTTTATTGGAAACATGACAGTTTCAATTGTAAACAACATAACGTTCAATTGTTTTATTAGTTAAATGCAGATTTACAATTACAAAGCTAAACCAAATAAACCTCTCTGCTCCCCAAACGCTTTTTTTTCCTCTTCCTGTGTGCAACCTACTTGTACATGAACAGATTCTGTGTTGAATAAATGATGTGTCTAGCTGCTGTCTGGCTCTGGGATTGAAAAACGAACATAGCGGTCTGTTGGGATGTCTTAAATGCAGCACAACACTTCAAACTGAATGTCGTGTCCCTTCCACCTGGGGGGAATATTAAATACTTTACTTACTAGCTAACAATGCTGCACACTGCCTCCCCTCTCCCTGCTACACTGTAACACCACTACATGTGGCTTGCCTGTAGGTGTGTAATTGTGTTCTGGTCGGCTTTGCATTCTAGATGTATTCTGTGACGCTGCACTAGTTTGAAAATCCAGTAGACTGAATGGAAGCCGCTGTCTAAAGAGAACCCTGTAATTTCACTCCATTTACCCTGGGAGATAGTAAGGGTGTAGGAACTAAGGTGCACTCCTGCTAGTGGATATGAATAGAGGCCATCAGTGCAAGTACATCTCAGGATATTTTGTCTTGTAAAATCAATCTTCTTTTCTGAGCATACAGTTTGTTGCCCCGCCTCCTGGATATAATTTATAAATGTTGAAAACGATATCACAAATTCAACATTTTAAAATCATAAAACATTTTATAAAAACATTATTGTTCAGCAATTAAATCTGAAAAAATAAATCTAGGTTTTCACTATATATATATATGCCTTGCAAAAGTATTCAGACCCATGACCAATTCTCTCATATTACTGAATTACAAATGGTACATTGAAATTTCGTTCTGTTTGAGGCATGGGCAGTGTTAGGTTTGCGCCACACAGCGCTTTGAGTTTTGGCCAAAAAGCTCTATCTTGGTCTCATCTGACCACAAAACCTTTTCCCACATCGCAGCTGGGTCACTCTCATGCTTTCCGGCAAACTCCAGACGTGCTTTCAGATGGTACTTTTTGAGTAACGGCTTCTTTCTTGCCACCCTCCCATACAGGCCAGTGTTATGCAGAGCTCTTGATATGGTTGACTGGTGCACCATTACTCCACTCCCAGCCACTGAACTCTGTAGCTCCTTCAAAGTGATTGTTGGCCTCTGTGGCTTCTCTCACAAGTCTCCTTCTTGTTTGAGCTGAGTTTTGAGGGACAGCCTTTTCTTGGCAGTGCCTGGATGGTGTGATGCAGCTTCCACTTCCTGATTATTGATCCACCTGTGCTCACTGGGATAACCAAACACTTGGATATTATTTTGCACCCTTTCCTAATCTATGCATTTGTATTACTTTATCTCTAACTTCTGTAGAATGCTCTTTGATCTTCATTTTCCTTCAGATTCACAGCCTGAACAATGATCCTTCCACATTGGGGTTTTATCCAGAAAATGTGACAGCAACTTTAATGGTTCACAGGTGGAGGCCAATGGTAAGGTAATTGTGTCCTCGTTAGGGCAATTTCTTTCATCGGTGTAAACTGGGAGCTTCCACAGCACAGGGTTGAATACTTATGCAAGCAAGATATTTCAGTTTTTTATTTTTCTTAAAAATATTTCCCAACATAAAACCAATGTCACCTTACAATAATTGATATTGAGTTTCAGTGTTTTAAAATAAAATATCAAACAGAACAAAATTTCAATGTACCATTTGTAATTCAGTAATATGAGAGAATTGGTCAGGGGTCTGAATACTTTTGCAAGGCACTGTATATATATATATATATATATATATATATATATATATATATATATATATATATATATATATATATATATATATATATATATATATATACAGTACTGTGCAAAAGTTTTAGGCAGGTGTGAAAAAATGCTGGAAAGTAAGAATGCTTTCAAAAATAGACATGTTAATAGATTATATTTATCAATTAACTAAATGCAAAGTGAGGGAACAGAAGAAAAATCTAAATCAAATCCATATTTGGTGTGACAACCCTTTACCTTCAAAACAGCATCAATTCTTCTAGGTACACTTGCACAAAGTCAGGGATTTTGTAGGCATATAGTCAGGTGTATGATTAAACAATTATACCAAACAGGTGCTAATGATCATCAATTCAATAAGTAGGTTGAAACACAATCATTAACTGAAACAGAAACAGCTGTGTAGGAGGAATAAAACTGGGTGAGGAACAGCCAAACTCAGCTAACAAGGTGAGGTTGCTGAAGACAGTTTACTGTCAAAAGTCATACACCATGGCAAGACTGAGCACAGCAACAAGACACAAGGTAGTTATACTGCATCAGCAAGGTCTCTCCCAGGCAGAAATTTCAAGGCAGACAGGGGTTTCCAGATGTGCTGTCCAAGCTCTTTTGAAGAAGCACAAAGAAATGGGCAACGTTGAGGACCGTGAGCGCAGTGGTCGGCCAAGGAAACTTACTGCAGCAGATGAAAGACACATCATGCTTACTTCCCTTCGCGAATCGGAAGATGTCCAGCAGTGCCATCAGCTTAGAACTGGCAGAAAACAGTGGGACCCTGGTACACCCATCTACTGTCCGGAGAAGTCTGGTCAGAAGTGGCCTTCATGGAAGACTTGCGGCCAAAAGCCATACCTCCGGCGTGGAAACAAGGCCAAGCGACTCAACTATGCACGAAAACACAGGAACTGGGGAGCAGAAAAATGGCAACAGGTGCTCTGGACTGAAATATTTGGCTGTAGCAGAAGGCAGTGTTAGCGAAGGGCTGGAGAGCGTGCACGAATGAGTGTCTGCAGGCAACAGTGAAGCATGGTGGAGGTTCCTTGCAAGTTTGGGGCTGCATTTCTGCAAATGGAGTTGGGGATTTGGTCAGAATTAATGGTCTCCTCAATGCTGAGAAGTACAGACAGATACTTATCCATCATGCAATACCATCAGGGAGGCATCTGATTGGCCCCAAATTTATTCTGCAGCATGACAACGACCCCAAACATACAGCGAAAGTCATTAAGAACTATCTTCAGCGTAAAGAAGAACAAGGAGTCCTGGAAGTGATGGTATGGCCCCACAGAGCCCTGATCTCAACATCATCGAAGTCTGTCTGGGATTACATGAAGAGAGAGAAGCAACTGAGGCTGCCTAAATCCACAGAAGAACTGTGGTTAGTTCTCCAAGATGTTTGGGCCAACCTACCTGCTGAGTTCCTTCAAAAACTGTGTGCAAGTGTACCTAGAAGAATTGATGCTTGATGCTGTTTTGAAGGCAAAGGGTGGTCACACCAAATATGGATTTGATTTAGATTTTCTTCTGTTCCCTCACTTTGCATTTAGTTAATTGATAAATATAATCTATTAACATGTCTATTTTGAAAGCATTCTTACTTTCCAGCATTTTTTCACACCTGCCTAAAACTTTTGCACAGTACTGTATATATATAAATTGCCAGCTAAATCTGAAGCGTTTGATTTGGCATTGTATGCTGCAGAGCTGCCCTTGCACTCCGAGAGCCAGCCCTCCGCTTCCCTGCCTCCTCTGGATACAGTGCCAAAAGAAAATGTACAAATTTCAAAACTCTTAATGTGTTTGTTAACATTTGTGTATTTAGCTAAATCTGTACTTTTCGGTTAAATCTAGGAAAAATACACAATTTACATAAAATCCAGGAAAAAACACCTTATTTTTTCACACTTGTCTCCCCACACATGGAAGCCTTCATTTCAGAGCTGTTCACTGCAGTTTCACTGACACTTTCGTCACTTCAAGCATAATTCCTCTGATTCTACAAGTCCTAGAGTCATAAGTAAATGTACTTGGCTTGATTCATCGTCCTTCACAAAGACAAATCTGCCCGATTCCAGCCTTGCTGAAGCACCCCCAGATGAGTCCAATTTTCAGCTTTGCCCAACACCTGGTCGTCTAATGGTTAGACGGAGACCTGGAGAGGCCTACAAGCCAAAGTGTCTCGCACCCACTGTGAAATGTGGTGGAGGATCGGTGATGATCTGGGGGTGCTTCAGCAAGGCTGGAATCGGGCAGCTTTGGCATGAGTCAAGCCAAGTACAAGGTTGTCCTGGAAGAAAACTTGCTTCCTTCTGCTCTGACAATGTTCCCCAACTCTGAGGATTGGTTTTCCAGCAGGACAATGCTCCATGCCATACAGCCAGGTCAATCAAGGTGTGGATAGAGGACCACCAGATCAAGACCCTGTCATGGCTAGCCCAATCTCCAGACCTGAACCCCATTGAAAACCTCTGGAATGTGATCAAGAGGAAGATGGATGGTCACAAGCCATCAAAAAGGGCCGAGCTGCTTGAATTTTTGCCAGGAGTGGCATAAAGTCACCCAACATCAATGTGAAAGACTGGTGGAGAGCATGCCAAGGCGCATGAAAGCTGTGCTTGAAAATCAGGGTTATTCCACCAAATATTGATTTCTGAACTCTTCCTAAGTTAAAACATTAGTATTGTGTTGTTTAAAATGAATATGAACTTATTTTCTTTGCATTATTCGAGGTCTGACAACACTGCATCTTTTTGTTATTTTGACCAGTTGTCATTTTCTGCAAATAAATGCTCTAAATGACAATATTTTTATTTGGAATTTGGGAGAAATGTTGTCAGTAGTTTATAGAATAAAACAAAATGTTCATTTTACCCAAACACATACCTATAAATAGTAAAACCAGAGAAACTGATAATTTTGCAGTGGTCTCTTAATTTTTCCAGAGCTCTGTATATATATATATATATATATATATATATATATATATATATATATATATATATATATATATATATATATTTTATATTTGTACAGAACTGCCCCTTTAGTCATAGTCGTGCCCCCTTACTGACCCTAGGGAGCTAGGGAGGCGCACCACCATCGGATTGTGATGAAACCTTAAGACCCCCGTTAGCACTGGGGACTGCCAGTTTGTCACACTTAACAGTTTTACACATAGGTACATTTTACATTTGATCAACTTTCTTAAAGATAATGATCATGTGACCTAAGTTAGGTACCAGGAATCGATTTGCACTGTGTCAAGAACCTGTTCACTATTATACTCGTAGTATGTCAGGATCTTCAATCGTGTTTAAAAAAGTGGGACTTAAAAGTACCTGCATTGATGGCTTTCCTTTATCCATACACGCAATAGTGCTAAATGATATAAATGATAAAAGAAAAGTCTTTCTCAATGTCTTTTTTTGTAATCAAGCCTGTGAAGAACAATGCTATGCAGCTATCCCAGAGTCTACTGCTTTTTCTTTCAAAGACCTGCTTCCAGTCGTTGTTTAGTAGCTTAGCTGTGGCCGGTGTACAGAGCTTTGAAGTCTTGCACAGCTGAATCGCCGTGGCAGTCTGTCAGTGAACTCTATGTGCTTGCCTGTTCTATGTATGTGTATGTATTCAGGCGCCCCGGTTGTCTTTGCTAGGAAGTCAAGGTTGGAATTGCTGTAATCCTCTGTCCTGGATGCTTTGTGGCAGAGCAGTGCCTTGGCATAGAAAATGTTGCTTGCAATTTTGAATACAATTCTGACTCTTATTTTCTTTTCTTATTCCGACTAGGCGACAGAGTTAGGTCAGACTATTAATGAAAATGTTATCAAACCTACACATGAAAAGGTAAAGGTGGATCTAAGTGTAGACAATATAATGGTAACTAATCACCTGGTAAGGTTGGGGTACTGGTATTATCAGGGCACGTAAACAAGAACAGGCCATCCTTAAAGTGTACAAAATATTCCAGTACATCTTGCCCAGTATGCATTGCCATCATGTGTTAGATCTCACATTTTCCTATATGAAAGATGCAGGCAGTGTGGTTAAAGGTGAATTCTATTATTTTTTTTTTTATTGTATTTTTTGCTCATAAGTAGCGACTTCAGCTTCGCCCGTCCTATTCGTCGTATTATACTGAAACATGTCAGGCACTTATTATTATTATTATTATTATTATTATTATTATTATTATTGTTTATTTAGCAAACACCTTTATCCAAGGCGATTTAGAGACTTTTATATAAAAATGTAAATCAAGTAAACATAATCAACTCAAACAATTTATTGTTTAAGTACTTCCAATTTAATATGTCAAGCTTTTTTGTCAGTAAAATCTTTAGACAAACCGAAACATCACATCACTCGAGACTTCTTATTGGGCCACATTTTCAAAGCCTTAACTCCAGTCTTTAATTAACTCCTGCTATCTATTAATGAACAAAACTAGAACCGAACAACTAAACTGTCTATTTCAGCTCACTTTAGGAGTCTGTTTATGATAATAATTATGATGACGATGTAGCTGCAGAATACTGTGAATCTGTGGAAGCACTCAGACTCTGAATTCCATGAATTCCAAAGAATTCCATTATCTGCAGATTTGGACTGACTTTATCGACAGGTCACAGGGAAGGCGAGCCAGTGTGTGAAAGTTCTCAAGTTTGCATAGCAGGCAGTTAGAATGTTTTGAGTTTTCTATTCTTGAAAAATAGTCCTAGTATAAAAACCTGATTCTGAATTGTTTTTCAGTTTACAAAACTCAAAATCCCAGAACCAGTCCCACGTTTCAGTGTTGAGAGGGCAGCATTGAAAAGAGTGCATAACACATTAGCCAGTTTTTGTTCATTAACAGATATGAAACCAAAATGCCATTAAATATCAAAGACATATAGGCATAATGTGGGCATCTTTGCATTGGTAAGATTTACTGTAATTTTGTTAGCTCTAAGACCTTTTTAAATTGTTGGTTTTCTGTAACCCCACTCTGTCATTGAGAGATTTAAAAAATATTAATTCTGCTCAACAATGTTGAAAAACATAATTACTATAAGAAATATTCATAGTGCTTGATATTTGGATGGAGGTTAAAGGGATGAACAGGTTATAGCAAACCAACACTTATTATGGTGATACAGTCCCATTGTGATCCCCACTAATCAAGTGTGTTTTATTTATTTCATTATGCACATCCACTACAGTTAGTAAAAAAACAACAAAAAAAACGACTAACTGTCTTGGGCAATCGCTTATTTTGAATCGCCAATCATTTCTAATTGTGCAGTTAATCGGGTTGTAATAAATCAGATTTTGAGGACATTTATTACATGATAATTAAATGTACATTAGGGGTGAGATGTACTGTACTGCTTGCGCGTTGACTGGCAAAGTGAAACTTCTGCATTCTCACTGCTGCAGTCAATGCGGTACAGTAGCAAGCAGGGACAGATTCACACTGTGATACTCTTATATGTGTTTGCTGATTCTAGCACATTCAACCAATTACTTTACAAATTGACTAAATTGCTGCTAAGTAATGTACTAAAGATGTTTTTTTCCAGTATGAATATTTTCCAAAGTACAAGAATAACTCACCCCAAATGTCTGTTTTGCATTAAGCATTGACTATGGTGCACTTATTAATATAAAAGCAAGCACTGCTTTTTCTAAAGAGCAGTTTAAAAGCACCTTAAACGTAACATACACGTTCACTCTTTGTGGTAATGGTGTGAAATGATTACACATGTGTGCCTGTATAATTCTCATTTTGCTCACCTAATATTAACTGTTTCACTTGACCAGGTAAAAGAGGGCAAGATATTAGATGATGTTACGAGTGGTGTCGGCCAGCTGGCTAACAAGGTACAAGGCGTTTCCACACCAAGACTGGACACCCCGAGCCAGCCTCCGTATTCAAAGAAACCCAGCTGGGAAGAGGATTGGGTCTTCTCTTAAAGATGTACTGCCCCTTAGGAATAGTTTTATGTGATGTTGCAAATATGAGCAATAACAAGCAGTAATCATCACTTACGTCCAAACCCTACCAAAAGCGTAGTTGAAAGGTTTACCTTCTTTGATGTGGAGGCTGGCTAGGGGACATGGTGTATGTTTGTCTTTTCAAAAGTATTAATGGTTGTATTTCTTGATTATTTTGCTGCCCTGGATGTTGAAATTGTGGTAAGTATATATTACTATTGTAGGCAAACCTACTGCTGTACTGTAATGTAATTATTAGCAGTTGACCACTATAGTTTATACGTACAGATGTTAGAAGGACTTTGAATGGTTGCTTTCGTCCAGTAGATCTCGCTATGATAACTCTAGATCTCGTCATGACAACTGTAGATCTTGCCATGATAAGTTTACACATGTGGCTTTGTGTGATACTGACATACCTGTTCATTAAAGTCCTCTTATGTAGGGTGTTCACAAAGTCGTTTGGTCTACATGGCTTAAGCTTCTTATAGTTTTATCTTCATGATTGTGTGTTTTTGAAGTTTATGGATGATGTGTCTGGAGCATCTCAAGATCCACTGCACATGTGAAGAAAAGGATACTTGCAGACATTAGCTGCAAAGTTTTGTCTGCTGGTATTGCTTATCATAGTCAGCATGGGCAATCAAACTTCACTTCAAATCCTACACAACCGCCATGATGACTGTTTGTTCTCCAATTTCCATTTCAAGTGAAACAGAATGGAGAAGGTAGAGATCCACTATGACTAATGCGGTGTGCATTTGCTCAGGGAACTTGTGAACATCCTGCAGCTTGTCGACTGAAATGTACAGCACTGATTTGAAGTGAGAGGCCCTGTGCTGCTGTTGAGATTTCTCTCTTCATATTGTTTAAGGTCCAGGGCGTTGGCACTAAAGGCTGGAAGGATATGACCACTTTCTTCTCGGGCAAACCAGAGGACTCATCTGATGGGTAATGGCTTTACTTACAATAGTCTACTGTGCTTTTATAGCATAGCTCCAGCTTAGTGTCACATTCAAATTCCGTATGTGCTTTGAATTAGTCAACTACCAAAGTTAACTAACACTTACTGTTTAGCTATTCACTGAATGGTTAAACTAAACTCCAAGACATCAGCCAGTAATGATAATTAAGAAATCTCCTTCCAGTAACACACTGGTGCTGCCTTCAACAGTCCAATTGATGTCATACATGATGTTATACAATAAAAGTGACACATATCGGCAACTCTTTGTGAATTTGCCTTTTCAGTATTTAAGTTGCCTCCTAGCATAATTGGCATGTCGCTGTCATGATTGTTTCGTGTTAATATTGTTTCTGGAGAAGTCTTCATTACTAATAAATAGTGACTGCAGTTAAGGCTTACAGTGGAAAGCAGGTTTCCTGATTGATTGTTGAAAATGTGGCAGACAGTGGGGTCTTTTGCTCACGGAGGTTTCTTTTTCAACCCAAGGGCAACAGTTTTCCACTACAAGCCAAAACTGCAGTCCAATATATGTTGTAATAAACCTATAATGTCAGCAGGCAATAGTGTTTTTGACTATTGACTGCTGAGTGACATCAGAGGGCAGTTGATCTTGGACTTGGTCTGTTTTGTGACACTATTAGCCAGTAAGGTTGTCAGTTTCAATCTTAGGGTTTATTCGAACATACTGCAGGTTCAGTATGACCATTCAGAGGAGCATAAAGTGATACGTGATTTTCAGACTGCCATTTTGTATTTTTTTTTTTTCTCATTGCCAGGCATGGTATGGGAAACAACTACCAGAACGTGGGCTCGGGTGATGCTTACCAGAACAGCAGCGTGGCTGCTGACTCGGATTTCTGGGACAGCTTAGCCTCCAAGAACAAGAAGAGTCCGAGCAGCGACAGCTGGACCTGCACAGACGTCAACTCTGCAGCTGAGAAGAAGAGCTCCGACAGCTGGGACAACGGGGGCTCGGAGACAGTGTCCAACAACAAGCACAGCACCGGAGACAGCTGGGAGGTCTGGGATAACAACTGGGAGAGTGCCGGGAACGGCAAGAGCAAGAAATCCCCCAAGAAGAGCAGCAAACCTGCAGCAGACGACGGCTGGGACAACCCCACCTGGTAGCTTACTCTCCCCATCTCATCATCTAGATATTACATGCTGTTATCAAAGAGGACAGTTGCATAACCTCACTTCTCCTCTTCTGTTCTGTGTGCTGGCAAGTGCATTTATTTATAAACTGTGGGGAGGATTTTTTTTTTTAGTCTTTAGCTTTAATAATGAGTAGTGGGTGATCATTTTTCTTCCATGCCCCCTCCCTTAATTTAAAAAAAAAGATCTTTATACATTTCCATTCTGCCTATCAAGTTCAGTGACTTTTGTATGTGTTATTTTATTCTATAGTAGGATACAAAATTAAGAAGTGTCTATGCATTCTTAGGTAAAACTAAGCCAGTAGAAAAGCTAATTCCTTCACTGATGAAGGCATTGGCTGAAATGTTGCTTTCTGTATTATTACATAAGGATTTCACGATGGCGTGTTTCAAGGTATGTATAAACTATATGCATTCTTGCAGGACTGCTGGTCAGACATGAATAATACTTTAGTGATAATGACAGCATTAAAATCTTTGGCTGTATTCACTAAGCAATTATCCCACTGTTTACTTTTTTTTTTAAAAAAGGAAGCACCAGATTGATATTGCAAATAAACAACTCCATAGGTTCTTAATGCACCTTAGTATTTATTGGCTCGTTCTGTAACATAAGCCAAATTGTGAATATGCACACTTGTGAGCATTTTATTTCCATTACAACTGTCTGCAATGCAAACTTGTAGCTGGCTTTTTTTTAAATTTCTGTTTAGAGGAACCTATTCCATTATTTTGTTCCTACAGTGTTTCCCCTTCATTATGCTATAGACTAGAGCCATAGCTATGAGCCCATGCTATTTGTGTTCTTCCTTATAAAGAAAATGAAAGGGCAAGTGGAACGGAATTATGGGGCAAATGTGAGCTACGGCCTTGCTGTTTGATAAAGAGGGAGCACAGTATTTTAAATCTAATTTTCCTACCCTTGGTTAACTGCAGCTGATTGATCATTTCTGAAGTTACAAAGCGAAGCAGCCCTCTCCTCCGTGTGTGTCGCATGTTTTGGAGTCCCCTGATTGTTTCCAGTTTCACTGCTACAGCTGTGCTGTGCAGCTCCGGTGCACTGGGGAATCTCATACCCTGTGAACCAGCATGAGAGGATGGCACACTTTAGTGTTGTATCTTCAGAGAGGGTTCAAAGTGAAGATGTTGAACCCATTTCAGGGGAACAGGTATTGAAGCTCGTGTAGTGTAGGGAAAGTTGATCTTAAAACCTCAGTTAACCTGTGAAGTTTTTCAGTAGGCGCAGTGCTGACCAGGGCCTTTCTGTAATTCAAACATGTGAAAAAACGATTTTAAAAGGCTGTTTTTAAGTGAATATGGTAGGCTAAAGAAAATGAGATATTTTTAAAACTGAAATCAAAGCTTTGGTTTAGCAATGGGTATGTTAATGTAAAAGAAAGTAGGAGTTATCGTCAGTATGCCGAAACGCTGTTGTGTATTGTTTAATTTAGTTTTTCTGGAGTCGCTGTAGTCGTATAATCAATTTTCAGTACATGAGATACCATTTTATTCATTGGAGTATCAAGTAAATCATAAACAGTGAAGTGCATTCATAACATGTCTCAGGTTTTTATGTTCAACAGCAGTGAATGCATATGCTTTAGTTTCATCTCAGTGTAGTTAAAATTTGACTTGGAGATAATTGACTGTGTGTTACAGGACAACTAGATTTAACTTAATTATGTGTAAATCAATTCTTGATTCACTGGTGTCTGTTTGTGTGCCTATGTGTAGTAATTGATATTTCTGAAAGGTGTATTGGTTTTAAAATAGAAATACTGACCTCACAATTTGTGGCAGATAATAATAATAATAATAATAATAATATGGGGTTTCCCAAGTTAATAAATATCCACATTGCATTCAAATTGATAATTACTTCAATGCCATTGGCGTTCATAAAGAATTGCACTGGAATTAATGTAAAAATATCAATCTATGTGTTTATTGTCCTTGGAATATTACTAAATGACAAAGCACTCAGAATATAAGATAACGATCACAGGGCTCAGCTCCGCTGCCTTGCCGTTGGCACACACTCGGCTGTAGCAATCCCCTACCACAAGCCCGCATCTCCTCTGGGGTTAAATGTTGTCTCCGATGTGCCAAGCTCAAAGATTTTTACATCGTGCACTTTGCTCTGTTTAAAAGCATGGAGTCGGCCGCAAATTACAGACTCGGAGAAAAGAAAAGTGATCCCTAGCAAGAGTAGATTATGGGTTAAGCTCTTGTATTGGATGTAAATCGGTTGTGTGTTCATCAGAAGGAGCAGTATATGTCTGGAATCATTTATTAAAGGCTGGGTAACCAGTCTGAAACTAGAAGCTGGTAGTGATATCCCTAGTCTACTGTGACAAGCAGAACAAAGAACAAAAGATACTGATTATACAAAAAGCATATTGAATATTGTCATTGATATTCAAAAACAATAAAACCCTCCACACTGGAGAGATTCAGCAAAACCCCAGAATCAGGATTTGCTTAGACCAGGATTTCACATTTCAAAGACTATCCCACATTTCAAAGCATATCCCAAAAATGGGAATGGTGCAGTACATGAATCCCGTTTAGTTATAATAGATTATTATGTTTTATAGATGCATGTGTTCTTTAAAGACAGATGGCCTTTCTATACAGGTGGCCTTAATACAGGTTTTAATACAGCCCCCCATGGACTTTAAATGATATTATAGGGTGCTTTTATTGTGAAAATCCTCTTGGCAAAAGTTGTATGCTATGTGGTATTTGTATGCTGCATTTTCCTATATTTTCAACGTAGATCAGTTAATTAAAAGTCGATTTATTTTACTGTTTTAAGCCTGCCTCTTTTCCCTGTCATTGTTTACAATGCTTTTGTGTGTCTGTGCAGCACTTCACCAGGTCATGAACAGCTTGACACTGTGCGGTATTTAATCATGTGGTCCAAATAGCAGATTTACGATCAGTACACTTTTTAATGTGTTTTAAAAGAAGTGATTACGTTATTGTTTTTACATTGTATGCTACTTTTTCAATAAATTCTTAGTTCATGTTTTATTTTTACTTGCGCTCGGAAATAGTTTTTTTCATGTTCATTGCTGGGACAAACATTTTTCCCCTATTGAATACAGCGCTACCTCTGTGTCGCTATTTGAGTTCAAATCCAACAGCAATGAATTGCTGAAAACAGTGAAAGACCCTTGCATGTATATAATCAAGCACTTTTAATTACAACATAACCTAACAATGAGTTAATCAAATCCGGGAATTATCAAACAACTATTCATTCATTTTGAATTGACTGAAAAAAAGAAAATATATTTGTACCATATTAAAGAATCCTCCTAATGAACACTGATTCTGATCAAACAAAGAGCAGCACACAGTAGAAATGGGGCTTTTATGCACCAGCTTGCACAATACCTTTTGAAGCATTTATTTTCAATTTTGTTTTACAATAACATAAATGCAAAATGGTTTAAATACATGCCAAGCAGTATTGAATATTCAAATATTTGTCCCAGCACTAAAAACAAACAAACAAAAACTCTTTGTTAGATTTCCAAAAAGCTATTCTTGTAAAATGTTGTGATCTTGTTTGAAATTGAGTTTCCTCCTGCCTTTCATTCCTCTCCGCTTGACCATCATTCATTCCATAGTTGTCAGGGAAACTTCGTTCTCAGTATTTCTGTGCAATATTCGTCAGCATGAGTAAATGGAGCTGTGCCCCCTCATCTCTACCATACAGGGCAGCAGCCAACCAACAAACCCGTGCCGTCAGTCTTATGAATTCTGTAATGAGTATGCTACACGTGTACCAGAGAATGGTGTTAGATCTCTTGCTGTGTAATCTTGTTTGAAAAAAAAAAATCTGAATAAAACAGAAGTAAAAGTGTGTTTTTAAGGATTTTTTTCAAAGTGATGTGGGGAGGAAAGTCAGACATCTCTGCAGTTTTAGATGCATATATAACTCCCCATATGAAACAAAACTGTTATAGAAAATGTTTTATAGGCATGGTGGACAGGAATCATTATAAACTTTCCCTTTGCAAACGCATAACGAAAGCATGATAAAGAGATATATGGTAAAGCATATACATACATTAAATTGGCAAACTATGGCGTAATGCCCAGTGTAACCATGGGAAAGGCATGGGAAAACTGCAAAATTACATGAAAGTGTGTATTTGGTGTTCCTGTGTAAAGTACTGGCAGGTCAAAGCTAAGTCACAGTGGCAGTGTAGTTGCAAAGCTGTATGCAAATGACCATAGAGCTGTAAAAGTATGCTTTCATTTTCATGAGGGAGCATTTACAGTATGTAGCACCCAGTATATAATATATGGCTACTTTAGCTTTATCAATATTTTTGGGGATAGTTGTTTTTATTATAGCTTTTAAAGGTTATTTAAACGGATGCTTTATTTGTATTCTTTGAAACATTCCTTGCAAAAAAAAAAAAAAAAAACAGGATCAAACCAAACACTGAAGACTGGAAATAACAATGCTGTTGATCCAGTGTAAGCTCTTTTACAGAGTCAAGCAGCTGAAGGTAGGTATAAACCTCTTAAATAGTAAGCGGGGTTCTGAAAAATCTAGTGTTACACATCCCCACGTGTTGCTACAACTGTTTACATAACATGCCTCTAATTTTTCTTTTCATTGTTAACATCCTGGCAACATTTTACAGTCATAATCTGTTTCAAAGCTATTTTCAAAATGGACAACTGCAGGTCAGTGGGTGTCCTTCGATCCCCAAGTCAATCGTCCCTTTACACCCAGGAACTCGAGAGCGGATGTCTGAGAGGTAAAAGACCCTGGAGGGACAAAGGCGAGATGGCTGTTTATTATTAGTTTATTTTTAGCAGATGCCTTTATCCAAGGCGACTTACAGAGACTAGGGTGTGTGAACTATGCATCAGCTGCAGAGTCACTTACAATTACGTCTCACCTGAAAGACGGAGCACAAGGAGGTTAAGTGACTTGCTCAGGGTCACACAATGAGTCAGTGGCTGAGGTGGGATTTGAACCGGGGACCTCCTGGTTACAAGCCCCTTTCTTTAACCAGTGGACCACACAGCCTCCTTTGAGCTGACCTGTCCAGTAGGGGCCGGTATTGCGTAGTGAGGTGACTCAGTCCCTGCCTATTAGACCCCTCCAAACTACGAGAGTGCGGGAGCCAATGTGACACCCCTAGTCCAGCCAAGGCTGTAAAATGGAACGGCCAGGAACATGCGCTCCCCAGACTGCATGACTCACCCTGCACCCCACGTGGTCGTGCCTTTACCACATGAGCCAATCGGGGACCCAGGAAGTCCACTCAGTAAGTTAAATGTTCTACTTCTAGTTTTAATATAAACAATCCAAACCCCATCCAAGTTCATGATGAAAAGTACTTGTTTTGACAACAGAGTCATGCAACACTGGTAAAACCCACATTTCATCCAGGATTCAAACAAAACCATGATGCACGTTCACTAGTATAAAACAAAATAACAATACAAGGCATGTTTCATGTGTATATACTGTACTACAAAATACAGGTAAATACGTTTCCGTCTTTAGGGAAGGTAAATTAATGCACACCCACCAGGGATTAAAGTCAGGTGCTGTCAATTCTTGTGGAGACGAGGGAAAAAATGCTTATCAGGAATATTTTGTCCAATCTTGCGGACTACTGTATATTGAAAAATATTTTACATTGCTATTACGGCACATACAGCATACGGACATGTAGAATCAGTTTATATTACATGCACAATTCCAGTACTGTATTTCAAGGTAAAACCGGTTGCAAAAAACAAAGGTATTTAAATTCACTTTTTAAATAGTAAAGTGCTGTGTCCTTTTAAAACAGAGCCGGAATACACTGTCATTTTCAGAGCACAGTATGCAAAATCTCACTAGCTTTCACTCTGCCGATTCTCCTTTAAACGTACAGTTAGTGTGCACATTTATTAGAACACCTCATTGCTTCTGTTTGTTGTGCTTATGAAATCAAACCACTGGAACTGAATCATGGAAAGCTGTCCAAATAGGCAAATTAGTGATTGTCAAACTTTAATAGGCCACACATGCAGTTAATTTAAAATAGTAACAGAAAAGGAACACAGCAACAAACGGTAAAATGCAGGAGACTTTTAGAAGTTGTTTAAGATGACTAATTAACTAGAATTTGGCTTTGAAACATTTGTTCTCATTATGTCACGCATTACATTGTTTTGAGAGAATGCAGACCGTCTCTTTCATGATTTATGTCATACCAGTTTTCAATTTAACTCATTTTTCTGCTTTATTTTCTGAACTTGATTTTAAAGAAAAAACAAAAAACGTATGGGTGTGAAATAGAGCTGTCAGAATCATGTACATTCATAACCCTGGTGTGTTGCCACTAACCTGTCCACAATACTGTGGCACCAGTGAATGTAAGAAATACATCAGGAATTAAGAGTAGAGTCAGGGATGGAAATAAATAAGACTCCCATTGCATAGCAGTTTCACCCCTTCCAGGTTCTGTGTTTGTAAAATCTGTGCCTTTCTCTCTCTCTCTCTCTCTCTCTCTGAAACACTAATCATGCAAACACAGGACCTTTAAACTACAGCATGCTTGAGTGACAATGAAAGTTCACTGGATCAGGTTACAAGACAGCACTCCTCTCATGACGGGAGCTCTCCTCTTCTACCTGCCTCTCAAAATCACCATGCAACAATCGCTAACCACAAACTGACTTTAAAAGTGTTAGCAGAACTTCAACCAAGGAAGTTCCGTTCAAGTCTGTGACACAGAATAGCGCGGAGTAACTGAAGACAACTGTAAACAGGAACCTGTGCGCTGAGCGTCGATCAAGCATGCAGCCTGGCAGTAAATAAAGCAGGGTGGAGAAATCCTGGAGCGCAGACTGGGGTTCTTTCTGCAGAGGTCTATGTGATCCAGGAAGATGGAGAGTCTTGGAAGCAGTGTGAAGAAGAAAGCAACTGAAAGGCATCACAAAGCTGAGGTTCTGATTGCTGGAGAGCAGCTAAGGTGAGCCTTTGATTAAAACTAGTGACTACAGTCTTCAGTGAATACCCTGGGGTGGCTAACTTGGAAATCTTCTGTTAACTAGCTTCCAATGACATTGTGTTAGATTTTCTTTTATTGTCTCTTTCCCTTATTATGGTGTTTGCAATCATTCTGAGTGATTCTTATTGCAATTACTTTAATAGTGTGTGTGTGTGTTTTTTATTTTTTATTGCATCCTTGAAACCTTTTTCTGCTTGTAAAGTTTGAGCTCAGCCTCGGTCATAGCAATATTTTCTCTACTAAAGCCCATTACAAGATGCTTCTAGCTAGTTTTTGCATCATCAATGTGAAACCTTGGAAAATTGTCAAAATAGGCAGTTCGTGATTGTTAATTTAACTGATGACTTTAATAGGCCACACATGCAATTCATTTAAAATAGTAAGAGAAAAGGAACACATGAGACTTTTTAGAAACATTTTCACACAAGTGCCTGTTTCTATATCACTGATTACTGACTGAAAATTGAAATTCTCTTTCATGCTGGTAGGTATATAAATGACAGATCTTGAGGTGTTGTCATACATGTGCACACTACTGTATATGTAACCTAGACTGGATTAGTCAAAGTGTCTTCATAGAAGCAAGAACCAGTGCCATCCCATTGCTGGAGCTGCTATGTACTCAATAGCACTCACTCACTGACCCATGCTGGTCTGAGGTACAGTAACTTCACAGAGGCATGATGCCTTTGGGTCAGCAGGATGGTGACGGCCCTATTGCTGAATACAGGGTGGGCCTTAATATTGAAGGTGCCTTTACATTCAAGAGAGGCCACAAAGTGTCCGTAACAGAGTTTTTATTGGTCCTGGTACCTAACCACTTCCTGTGTTTCTGATTAAGTTCTAGTGACCTACTTTTTAGGGGATGGTGTGAGGCATACTTTGTTACAGCATTGTAATCTGGCTCTGCACAAGAACACAACTGCCTGCATTCTAATAAAAGAACGATTTCATTTCTTATATAAAGCAATACCATACATTCATAAAATATTGATTTTCATATTTTTTTTGCAGGCTTCGGTTGCACGATAGTAAGCTTATCAAAGACCGCCGCTACCACCTCCGCACTTACCCAAACTGCTTTGTGGCTAAGGAGCTCACTGATTGGCTGATAGAACACAAGGAGGCTCCAGAAAGGGAGACAGCAATACGACTCATGCAGGAGTTAATGGCTCACAACATTGTACACCACGGTAGGGTGCCATTTCTCTGACATGAAAACCTTCATTATATAAGACATTGTAGCAACCCAAACAGAACAGCATGGCCTAAAAGCTTTTGTGATCAATTAAGCTGATGAATAATAATTGACATTGCTTTAATGACTCTGAATCAACAAAGAAAGGAAGTGTGTGCTACCTAATGGACGTCAGACTAAAACAATTAAAGTTAATAATTAACCAGGTGAATACTGGCATTAAACTGCTTCAAGCTACAGTGTCCCGCTCTCCTGTTCAGTTATATAATATGACTGTCCACTTCCTTGTTGGCTGACCAAGTTCCCTCCCTCCTCAATGTACTAAAATACATTTTTGAAATACGTCAAAAGCACTTTACCCCCAGGATGTCTGGTAACCCTTTATTTGAGGAGTGGTTTTTTGTGTTAGGATTCAGCATCCTGGAAACCTGCTCTATGTGTTTTGAAGTAATAAAGCATTGTTTAGTTCAGTTCAGATTTATGAGAGTGATCTTCTTTTTTGCTGGTTCTTTTTATCCAGTTACAGCAAACATCTTTCCTGCACAGTATATGATGACAAAAGGGGCCCAGGTAAACAGCGAACCCTGAACCAACAGCTCGATCTAGAGGCACGGCTGGATTGCTTTATTTACATTTTCACTTGCTAGGAGACAGCCCTGGAGCTGCAGCTCTTTACATCCTAGAAGGGATATTAAAGTAACTGTAGCTAACACAATAGTTTCCTAAATCTTCCCAGTTTTGCACTTCCATTGGCATCCAATGTGCAGTTTTGAAAGAACCACATGGTAAAACACACATGTATTTTCATTTTAAAACATATCTAGTACAGTCAATAGGGGAAGCAGCTGGTTGGTTAATGACAGGAGGTGGGGACAGTTTCACCCTCCAGATGAAATGAGTCAGTGCAACACTAACTGAAAGCATGGCTTGCAAACAGAGATTTCATTCACCAAATGTAGTACCATATATCCTGTTTTAAAATAAAAATGCAAGTTTACTGTAACGTGCATTTCTATAAAAACAGGACTTTTGAGACGTATAACAAATGGAAGTTCACAACCTGTCAGCTATGGGAGTATCTTATTATCTAGAGTCTCTATCTAGAGTGTAGAGTTGAAACATCTCCCAAGTGTTAAATGTTTTGAATTTTCCTGAACCCTTGTCAACGATATGCATGTTAAATACAAAGGTCAGCTGTAGTGTTTATACAGTAGGATGTGTACACCTGTGTAAGCTTATTTATTCAAGTATTTTCCATATATACATAGATGTTATACACATTTAGTTTCATACACATTAATGTTGCATCATAAAAACGTAAATCTAAGGAACGGCTTCTCTGGCTTTTTTGATTGGTTGCAAACATTTCCAATATGTTAAAGTTTAGCCCTAGAGTGTAGGAAATGAAACCGAGCCCTTGTGCATGCCACACGTCTTCCTTGGTAACAGAGTGATTTATTTCATCTGCGTTTTGTCTTGCTTTAGTTTGTGACAAGCACTCGGAATACAAAGACGCCAAACTGCTGTACAGGTTCAGGAAAGATGATGGGACGTTTCCGCTTGATAAGAACGTCAAAGTCTTCATGAGAGGTCAAAGTTTGTATGAGAGGTAAGCTTTCTGATTCTCCGATCCAACTCTCAACAGCAGACAGGACGAGGAGGGCCTTCATAATCGCGTTGTAACCACGCTGTACCTGAAAGGTTACAAATCTAACGTTTATCGGATTATAGCCAATTGAGATCGGAAGGGTTTTGAAAATGTGATGCTTAGTTTGTAGTTTTAAAATGTAAACGTCTTCCCCAGGGTGTTTTTACAGTGCAATGCTTAAAGCACATGGTGCAAACAAAATTCTGGTAAATCCTGCTTAATGGGTATCATCTGCTAGACCTCCCATTTTCAGAAATGCACACATTATGGTAAAAGTGAATTCGATTTTTCAATGTTAATTTTATAGGGGTGTGTCAATACTGGTATTTTCTTAAAGGTAATTGCTCTGAAAACACAGAGTGTTTGCACACCCCTAGTAATTCATTGGAAGCTGTCGGAGAATCACTCCCTGCCTAAACTTGGAGAGGTTGCATGAAGGAACTAAAACACTGAAAACACGTCTTCAGGAAATGCAGCGATTTCATTTAGTGTGCATCTTTTCATTTAGGAAAATGTGAGCTCTATAGTGAAGGTTTATGCATATTAAGATTTATTTGGTTGGCTCAGTGTACTGTAAGCAGTAGAAAGCTACTGAAGGTGTCCAAGTGTAGTTGCTTCTGCAGTCAGCTTTTCTGTAAACCAGTGATATTTGTGTTGTAGTGCTCTGCAGGATCTCCTTGGTAACCGTTGTGTCTGCAGACTTCTGAAGGGGTTCCGTCGGGCTGCCCCGTCCCTTGATTTGCATGTGTCTCCTGCAGCCTGATCAGCGCTGAGGACTCCATCATGAAGGTCCGAGAGGAGAGCAGCATCCAGTACCAGCGCACCTTCCCTGGCTGTGAGCTCATTGACTGGCTCGGTCAGAATGGGGAGACCAGCTCCAGGAAGGAGGCAGTGGAGCTCTGCAGGACCCTGCTGGAACACGGGATCATTCAACACGGTATGCTGGGAACTGAATGCCCATTTTGGGTACATTTGTTTATGCTTGATTGGAAAGCCATTGTGGCCCTCTCTCTCTCATGGGTCTCTATTACTCATAGTATTCTGCAGTGCTTTCCTTGATAACCCTGTGCAGCATAAACACAAACACACACATCAAGCCCCGCTTGCTTTCATCACTGATCCTTCACTTGCTTTGGAAGCATGACAACTTAGCTATATTTCTACCAGGGTCCCCATACACATTTTTATATGTGCGTCTAGTCTGAATTAACCAAAACATTTCTTGATAATCCATTTTGATTCTGAAGCAGACATGAACTCAGAATTGCAAAGCAGGTTCCTGTGTGGAGCGAGCTGTGACTCTTCCCCCTCTCTCTGCTCTGCAGTCACTCTCAGGCACCATTTCTTCGACAGTAACCTGCTCTACCATTTCCGAATAAACTTCCGGAGGCGACGGAGGCTGACGGAGCTGCTGGGCGAGATCCTCCGGCCAGTTCAGGAGGATCCGGACAGCCCCTTCTGTCTGCGCAAACTCAACCCAGAGACGGACAGCACCAGCTTCCTCTCAGGTGGGGCTGTGTGTCGCTACCATTGGCTATCCTGCGATTCCAGTTAGCACCCATAGGGAAATATACTGTTCATCTGTGACAGACAAATGCCTTTGAATATTGGGGTCTTCTCATTTCAATCTGATTCATGTGGTCTTTTATCAGCTGATGGAACACAAAGCACAACACAGTGGCTTGAAACCTGGTTGCAGGAGACGGGGAGAGCTAGTCTGAGGAAACTTTGAAGTCTCACCAGGTGTGCCATGCAGTGGCCTGAAACCAAGTTCCAAGCCACAAAGTGGCTTTGTGTTCCCATTGTGATGTATAGTAAAGCTTGTGCATAAACATCTCTACGAATCCAATGGAATAAATGCATTTTCTCAGTGTGTACTCAAATATAAGCCCATACGCCTATTTGCATGATTATATGGTACTGAAGACACAAATGTGACATATTTCATGTGTTTTAGAAACAGCAGTAAAAGAGAAATACACTTTGAGCTGCATATGTGAATCAAACAAGGTGCAGAAATGAACTACTCAAAATACTCCCATGCTATGCTTTGTGACATTGAGTGTGTATTCCACAATTTGATGTTCGTATTGAGATCAAGCACTTTAAGATAAACTGCAGGACACAGTTTGTTGTTTTGTGGATATGAACACCTTCAGATATATTCCAGTATACTGTGGAATTTGCACTTAACCTATAGAGAATGATACTATCACAGAAGGCTGCTGGCAGCTGTAGAAACTTCAGTATCACAATTCTAGGATAATTGTTTAAAAGCTGTGTCTGTATATTTGAAAGGGTTGGTACTGATTTTTGATTAATATAAAACAGAAGTATAAAACCCACAGAAGATGCTTAGTAAAAACAGAGCAAAGTTCAAGGTGAAGCATAGTGACGCCTGGGTACGCTTTGTAAAGCCCAGAGAGGTATGGCAAAGCGTATTATAAAACACAATGAATGAATACAATAGCCATAGGAAATCTAGAGTGGTAACCTTTCATAAGGGAGGATCATTCATCTGAACAGGGTCTGCAGCGTCGACTGCACTAATCTTTAACAGCCGTTTCAGCTAGAAGTCTTTCTGGTTACAGAATGAAGTAGGTTTCATTTGCTATTGCTCTGTATTCTACCAGCTCTCGTTTTGCAGTTGTAATGGGATTGTTTGCTGTTGTCTCTCCTCTCAGTCCAGCCCAACAAGGAGATCAAGGCTCCTCTGTCAGCAGTGCGCAGGAGCAGTGCCACCTCTCTCTCCGGCGGGGGGCCAGGCGGCTATTTCAACAGCCCACCCGGCCTGGTGGAATGCAATCCCAAATCAGGTGGAGTCTGGTTTGCACTTTCAATTGTGTTTCCTGCATGTTTGCACCGCATGTGACCGGAGAGAATTTATCATCCAGAACGATAACTCTCGCAGGGTGTTCAGTGCTTAGGGGGGTTCCAAATACAGAACTGCGCTAGGAACACATTATGATTGGGAACTTGGGACAATGCATGGCGTTTTATCCTCACTAGTGGAATGTACTGCAGTTAGTAAACCTGTGTTTTAAAGTATATGCCCTTATTAAAGCTTAGCACAGTAAGTTTACATGGTAATTGTGCTTTTCGCTATGCATTTACCATAGTTTGCCTTGTTTGTTTGTTTGTTTGTTTGTTTAAATAAGCTTTACTACACCTATCTGTGCTTTACAATGCTTTCCATGCTGTCATTATGCTTTACTACACTTTATTACATACAATTTTATAAGGATGTCACCAAACATTTCAACACAACTGTCGTTCTCTGCTTGAGAGTCCAAGGACTGTAGTGGGTCTTGCCTCAGGATTGAGGTGCGATATTAGCGTCCAGTATGGGGGGGGGACTTGCTTGCCTGCCTATAATATTTTTCTCCTTGTTGTTCAGATAGGTGCTTTATATTCACATTGAGGCGCAGTATAAAGACTTTGGATTTTGGGGGTTTCCAAGTGGCTGTGTTAGTAAAGTGAGTCATGCAGTCCTCCGTGTGGAGTGTTGCATTGGCTCTGGTGCTCCTGCGGGTTAGGGTAGGGTCTGAGTCGCCATGCTACAGCAGCCCTGACTGCCCTGGTGTCAGGGACTGGTAGCTCGTCGGGATCAGAGGGCACCCACTGACCTTCATCTCTCCTGAGCTCCTGTGGGGAGTAGCTGCAGTGAAGGATCGTAACTGAACATTCTAAACTGCATCTGTAAGTCACATCCCCATTGGAACCCATTGCAGCAGCTACACTTCTAATTTCACTGAGTGTAGATCTTGCTCGCAGAATGTCAACGACAAAGTTTTCTGTTTAATGTTTGAACAGGTTCTATACAAACATATTTGTGAGGTTTTCATCTGTTTTCTTTTTCCATTATAACTTGAAAGTCTGTTTCAAAGCTCTTTTCAAAATGTCCGCTCTAGAGATCTGTCCTCTAAATCACTGCAGGAAGAGTGATGGGGAAAAAAACAACAAAACAAATGCTCTGGCTTTTCTGTTTCGTACAAAATCATGGATCGTTATTGCTGTATTACCTGTTTGACAATGTGGGCAATAATCCTTACACTATCAGTGCACTAGAGCAGACATTTTGAAAAGAGCTTTGAAACAGACTTTAAAGTTATAAGGGTAAAAAGTTGTCAGGATGTTAACAATGAAAAGAAAAATGACAGGTGCATTATTTAAACAGTTGTAGCACCACGCAGGGCGTGTCACATGTCTCCACTATATCTTGGGACCCGCAGTGAACAGCATGTTCTGAAGAGGCTCCAGAATGCATCCCCAGTCTCAGGGACTGCAATGTAATGTCATGGGCTTCTCTCTCTGTTCAGTGTTGAAGAGGGTGATAACTAATGAAGAGCTCCTGTGTCCTGGAGCACCATACATCAAGAAAACAATCACAGTGAGTAGAGAGAGTTTATCAGGGCTTATCTGTGTAAAAGAAAAGATAAATCCAAATAAAGGAAAGTTCCTAAACATTAATAAATAATAATAAAAGAAACGCATCAAAAACAAAATATACTAAATACATTATGTCCCCTTCGGTCACGATTTAATGTAATCTTTAGAATATGTTACAAGTTTGTTTGAGCTACAGTATATGGTACAATATTTCAAAGCTAAATATTCAAACACAATGAACACATTTTTAATGTTTGAAAACTAAAAAAGTGCCTTTAAAATGTAGCTACAGTATCTGAATACTAACATTGAAGGTATACAGTGCGCGCTTTCTATACATTCCACTTTTATTTCCAGCTTGAATGAGTTTCAAGGTGACACCGTTCACCTTATCAACCCTTACAAGGTAAATGCACATGTCTCTGAGCCAATGAAAGCACTGTGTCACAAGTGTGTTGAACATTCCACAGACCACTGCAGATAATAAAAAAACCAAACACAGAAAACCAGTACCTGCTGGAATACTCTGAGGCCTGCGTTGCGTAACCAGAGAGGGTTTGTGAAAACACTCCCCTCCCACCCCCGTTTTAAAGACACTGTGCCTGTAGGGCATCGTAAATCACAGAAAGGTTTAAAAACGAACATTGTGTATCGTGTAGCATGTCTTGCAGGTACTAGTACAATGTAAATGACATACAGATGGACAAATGTACAGCTAGAGACATCCTCGTACAACACCAGTTATATTCTCAATAACTTATGCTAAATAAAGTTCATACCAAGTTTCATCAGAATTTAATAAGCTGTTTTCCAGATATACAGTAGTGTGCAAATTTATTACCTGATGTGTCCCTTCAAGATGTGTCATTTATAACCTTTTATATACCTACCTGCCTGGGTGTGAGAATTTCAATGAATCGATTCATATAGTTAATCGATGATATAGAAACAATAGTTTAGACCACTTTGTGCTTTAAAGTCTGATGCATTTTACCATTTGTGGCTGTGTGTTCCTTTTTTCTCTTACTATTTTAAATCAATTGCATGTGTAGCCTATTAAAGTCATCAATTACATAACACTTATTTGCCTATTTTGATCATTTACCCAGATTTTCAGTGACAGTGGTTTAATTTCATATACACAACAAATCAAAACAGAAGCAATGGGATGTTGTAATAAATGTGCACACTGCCTTATGTAAGAGAGACTTACAGTAAGTAGATAGGACTGCCTTCACTGTATCCCCATCGGCAGGGCTCTCACCCCTTGCAGGGTGTAATAATACAGAGCCAGGAAATCTGTGTGTTGAGGCCCAGCGCAGTAACAGTGCACTCTGTCTCTTTTGAGATTGTGGGAGATGCAGTGGGCTGGGGTATCGTGGTGCGTGGAGGGAAGCCCTGCCACATTCAGGCTGTGGACCCTGGTGGACCTGCTGCTGCAGCTGGAATCAAGGTAACTCTGCAGTGCTGGTGCAGGTCTTAGATCAAGGTAACTCTGCAGTGCTTGTGCAGGTCTCAGATCAAGGTAACTCTGCAGTGCTTGTGCAGGTCTCAGATCAAGGTAACTCTGCAGTGCTTGTGCAGGTCTCAGATCAAGGTAACTCTGCAGTGCTTGTGCAGGTCTCAGATCAAGGTAACTCTGCAGTGCTTGTGCAGGTCTCAGATCAAGGTAACTCTGCAGTGCTTGTGCAGGTCTCAGATCAAGGTAACTCTGTAGTGCTTGTGCAGGTCTCAGATCAAGGTAACTCTGCAGTGCTTGTGCAGGTCTCAGATCAAGGTAACTCTGCAGTGCTTGTGCAGGTCTCAGATCAAGGTAACTCTGCAGTGCTTGTGCAGGTCTCAGATCAAGGTAAAACTGCAGTGCTTGTGCAGGTCTCAGATCAAGGTAACTCTGCAGTGCTGGTGCAGTTCTCAGATCAAGGTAACACTGCAGTGCTGGTGCAGGTCTCAGATCAAGGTAACTCAGTCAAGTCAACTTCGCAGTGCTTTGTGCAGATCTGAGATTCAACCTCTGCTGCCTCTAGATATGGAATTTAATCATGTTGTTTTTTTAATCATGAATTTAATACATGACTTATTGGTTTTTTCCAATAATAAAGTAGATAATATTGTAGTGGAGAGTGGCTATGAGTTGAAACTGCTGCAAAACAGGTGTTCTGATTGGGACTCTGTGTGTGGCTGATTTCTTATGTTCTAACTGAGTGTCCATTCTCAAAACTTCTATCTGCCCATTAGGAGAAACAAGCGTTGAAGAGGTTGAATTAAAAACCAGCCCTTGACTATAAAGCATTTCCAGGGAATAGGGTGGTAATTCTCTAACACTGCAGTGCTTGAATTGAGGTGTGCCTGTGTGCTGTCACTACATGCTGCCCTGCCTCCAGGGCTGTTTTATGGAATTACATTTTAATCTCTTATTTAGGTTTCCTGGGAATGTTTAATTTAATATCCAGTGTATTAAATGCCTCCAGAGATTTTATTTATTTATTTTTTTATTGGAGGTTTGCCACGATTGCAGGGTGAGGCTAACCGCCCCACACTAATTCCATTTGCTTTACATCCATGGATTTGCCAGTGCTGGTAACGCTGTGGTCTTGTGGTTCTGCCTGGGCATCACAGTGTCCTCGTGGAAACGTCTGGGGAAAATAATAACTTTCTAACTTTTCTGGAATGGCCTAACATTGGATACAATAGGAATATCATGTACATTTTCATGTTTGTTTGATCTGTTTCATAGCCTTTTGAAGTGGGGATGATTCTCTGTTGTTTTTGCTTAGATCATTATTTGCTTAGTAGCTACAGTTGCAGACAAAAGTACTGGCAGTCTAGACTTCTTATACTATAATTCAAGGTAACGGATTAAAGACAAGAATTTAGTGAACTTGCATATTTCCTTCAGCTCAGGCAGATTGGATACACAGTGCTTGGCTACAGCTTTTTCATATCAGTCCAAAGTATTTCTGTTGCATTGGGATGTGTGTGTTCTGTTAGCAGAGTGCTCTGTAACAGATGTTGCCACTTCTAGAATGGTTAGGAGCAAACACTTTGAAAGGGCAAGATATCGACATTTTTTAAATTTATTTTTATAAATGTAATTACTACTATTGTATTTTTGTAATGTAAAGTTATTGACACTGTTGTTTCTTTTCTAATACAATAGTCACTTAAAAAATCATCATCATGTTTAAAAAGCCAAAATGACAACAAAATATCACTTCACGCCCTGGTGATTGCGAAGGCCATTCCAGAACTTTTATCTTTGTTTTCTTTAAGAATTCCACGATTTGATTTGTGGTTTTGTGTCCTCGATAGGTGTGTCAGTTTGTGTTCTCTGTCAATTCCACCCTTGTGCTTCAGCTGGACTACAAGAAAATCAGCAATCTGATCATGACAGGACCTCATACGCTGGTCATGGAGGTGATGGAGGCCATCGAGTGAGGTGCCCCGAGTCCAGTACCCTGTCCAGTGATTGTCAGTTTTAGCACTTTTTATTATGGCTATTAATAAAGTAATATATGTTTTAAAGACAATAGATTATAATTAAAAGAGAGATTCTGTATAATAAAATGTATTTAATAGATGTGTCTGTTTTATTTATTTTTGCCCCATATAAAACATTGATATGTATTGTGTGATTATGTCTGTGAATTGATTAAACTACTTTTAAATGTAACATAGTATATTATTTATTATGAGCCGAATGGGTGTGGGGCAAATCATGGCAACCCACACAAGTGTGATTTTGTGAAGGCCAGGACTGAATCTTTTGTTAATTCTTCCACCATTGATTTACTAAATCGTATAAAGAGCACGCAGAGTTCTCTGAAATTAGAAATGTAACCATTACCTAATGGGTATTTACCTCCTAAAGACCCGAACCTGAATAAGAAAGCTGCTCAGCGAGCCTGTGATGCAGTCATGCCCGCCCCAAGGGTACAAGAGGACTGCGCTCCCAGATCTCGGTGTCATTTTTCCTTCAAGACTGCTGCAATCATGGATGCATGACCTTGAAGGTTAATGGTTACATTGCTATTTCAGGGAACCAGGGTTATGATAATAACCTAATGTTATTGCAGTCCTAATGTCCCTTTCAAGTATGAAATGTAACCATTACCATATGGGCAAGTGTTCCAAAGCTGTCGCAAGGGCAATATTGCAGAATGACTGGAATGCTACAAGGCTAAGCCAAGCAGCTGCCTTGTGCGTTACCATATGGAACCCCAGTAACAATAGCTAAGGCAAAAGAATTGAGGGAGAAACTCACCTCTATGCCTGTGTTGTAAGGGTTGACTGGGAAGCCACCCTTAACACTAGTTCCAAAGCCAGGGCTTTGAGGATCTATGACATTCAGCCTGTAGAACCTAGTGAAGTATGTATGGGAGTAGCCCACACCACTGCATTGCATATGTCCTTGACAGATGCACCCTGGAACAAAGCCCACAAAGTAGCCTTGCCCTTGGTGGAATGGGCAGTGAACTTTTCTGGATAGGGCAAGTTGGCCAGCTCATAGGCAGTCCTGACTGTGTCTGCTTTCCACTAGGACAGCCGCTGCTTAGACAGGGTTGACCATGGAGGCAGTCCAAATAATAGTTTGGACTGCCTCAAACTTCGTCCTGTCGGCGTAGTATGCCAGGGGCCGCACTGGGCAGAGTGTATGGAGCGGTCGCTCTGTCAGACTGGAAAGAATGTGGGTGGAATGCCTCCAGTTCCACAGACTGGTTGACATGGAATGCCGAGATCATCTTCAGCAAAAAGGCAGGATTGGTACGGACTGTATCGCTTTGAGCGATACAAATGTCAACTGAGCTAAATGCATGGGCTCAGATGGAGGCTTCATGAGTGCATTAAGCCCCACGTTTAGCCTCCAGTGAACAACAATGGCCTTCATAGGCAGCCAAAGCCAATGAGCCACTTTCTCCAGACAGCGCGGGAGCAGGGCGGCGGTAGGAAGGGATATAACAGTTGCCTTGGCCACTGGTGTGCCAAGGCATCTATCGCCAGTGGGGCCAGAGGCCAGAGGGCACAGTGGGTTGATTCCTGGAAGGCAAAGAGATCTATCTCTGCTCTCCCGAATCTCTCCCAAATGAGGCTCACCACCTTGGGGTGAAGCCTCCACTCTGAGGCACTAGGGATTCTCCTTGAGAGGAGGTCCACCGCCCAGTTTGTCACCCTGGGCAGATGTACTGCCCGTAGTGAAAGGAGGTTCTCATGTGTCCAGAGCAAACGCTTGTGGGCCGACGATAGAGACTGAGCGACCTGAGGCCGCTCTGGTGGTTGATGTAATCCACCACTGTTGTGTTGCCTGTACGGACAAGCACATCTCCCAAAGCAATCTGCAAGGCCAGGTAAACTGCCTGCAGCTCTACAACATTGATGTGGAGAACATGCCAAGGGGGGTTCCACACAACCGAAGCAAGAATCACCACGTTGCAGACAGCCCTGCGCGTAACGCAAGAGAACAAACTTTCTCAACAAATACAGTAATTTAAACAATTACATTAATAATATAAAATGCCTCGTATTTTTGCCAAAACGAGAAAAACAAGCTCCAGCCAGTGCTATTGCATGCTGGTGGGAGAGTACAAAGTCAACCACAGGCTCGCTGAGCAGCTTTGGCATATCTTATTCAGTTTCGAGTCTTTAGGAGGTGAATGTTTACATTTCTTACTTGAAAGGTAACTGCTGGTAAAGCGCCATCTAGTGGCCTGTTGTACAGATTATGTATAAATGTGTTTACACCATTTCATACCATTATAGCTAACATTGCCCTGAGTACAGAACTAGTGCAACTGGATTGTTATTAAATATGATTTTGGAAGGGTAGAGAAGCTTTTAAAAGGGAACATATTAATAGTACAAGTCAGTAAAAAATTGGGTAACTTTTAGAAACAGTAAAATTTGTCCCTGAGAAATACTGAAGGATCTACCTGATCAATCTATTCTTTTAGGGTGATTCCTCAGTGCTGTACAATCCAGCTGGCGCTTAAACAGTATGCAGATCCTGGAAAACTGAGGGATTGCTTAATTTTGTTACATACTGGAATAATGTTAATACGTTACAGAATTCTTTGTAATCAAAGATCTACAGACCAGTATTGCCACAATCCATTCAGATTCTTGCCAGTTCTCACTCACTCACACACATTGAAGAATGCTTTAGAAGAAATATATTTAGATAATTTACAAGGAAAATAAATGGATAAATAGACTCAATACCATGATGGCTGAAATAGTAGGCGTTACATCATTACCTATGTAGTAAATGACATCACAACCAATCATTCACTGTGAGCCTTGAGCAGTCTGTGAGATCTAATTAATTCTGTCAGGAAGTAGTTTAATATCTGTAACTAATGAAGGAGAATGCATTCAGCTGCATTCAGACATTGCATATGACAGTATTGTAGAGCTGCAATGTCTGTTGCACTGCCTTTTGTGTCATGTAGCTACTGCACAGTGTATCTGTTTCTTCATCCAAAACCACTTCATGGTTGAATATGTGGTAATGCTAAACTCTTTCTGTCATCCTTCAGCCCCTCAGAAGTGTCTTCATAGAAATAAACTACAATGTTAATATGGCCACATGTGTGTTTTGTGATTGTGGAACATGAAGGAAAGCCCATCAGGATGTAATGTACTCGCCTGTCCCACTAGTTCTGTAAAACAGGAGGAGGGCACAGCATGTGTCACCCCTCTTCTACCGCATGCTGTTGCCTTAAAGCAACAAAATGTAACCTTATCAAAATCCCTCCCGTGGGTGATAACATTCATCTTTCAATGCAGATGATTCCAGAGGACCAGGGTTTCCAGATAAGCAACAACAAAGTTATTATATATTATAATATATATATATATATATATATATATATATATATATATATATATATATATATATATATATATATATATATATATATATATATATATATATATATATACACCAAGGACACACATGGGTGTGTTTCTGATAATTTGTAACGGCTCCCTGTGTTTTAATTTCTGAAAGTCACCATGCAGTTTGTTCATAGTGACTACATGTTGCTTGAAAGCTACATCATGCAATGGGTGATCATTTTAAACACATGTACATCTTTATAGAGAATGTTTTCAATAAACGATAAAAGAAGGAAGATGCAAGAAATCAGGTTGCAGGGGCTCCACAAGATAACAGTCAGAGCTCAAAGTGCAGTCTGTATCTCTGCTTCACACTGCAAGCAATTGCTTTCTGGAGTTCTACACCAATGCAAATAACAAGCATCTGAATGCATCACACTCATCTACTGCCTGCGAGTTACAGTATAAATACAGGTCTGATTTACAGGAACAATTACATTAGAACTTAACAAACATTTACAAATGAATTATTCCGTAATGTAAATAATGAAAATAAAAGCCATTGATGTCACTTCAGGTACTGGTATTATTACCATTCTAGTTAGATGTTTGCTGTGAAATAAAGCACTATCTGTTTTACTGCCTTAACTCCACAGTGTTGCCTCGGGGAACAAGCTAGATTAATGACACGGGAGGATGAATTAAACGAAAATGTTTCCTTCAAAACTGCACATTTCAGACCGATAGGAAGTCAACTGTAAGTAAGGTTTCTGAAATAATTCTGTTGTCTTTAATCGTGGGTAATGTCCAGTGTGGTGTTGCTTTGTTCTCGGCCTTTTCCAGACTTCCCTTTATTCTGCCTCCACACAATAAATTCACTTCCTGAGTCGCGTGAAAGCCAGCTTGTATATTCTTAAAACAAACCGATACAAAAAAAAACAGACAATGTGTCATATTTATTTAACTGGAGGAGGCGTTGCGCATCAGGCAGACATACCTGGCGTTGTGTTTATACCCTAACCGTACGTCATGTAGAGCGACAGTGTTTTTATGGTAACACTTGGTTTACGGATCCGTTATAAGTGGTTATAAACAATAGCTAAAAAAAATAAATAAAAAAAAGAAGTTCAAAAGTATACAATAATAGTCGTATTAATTCTAATCATATTCTATAATTGCTAATAGCATAATTAATAACATATGTATATGTTGTTTATAACCACCTATATTGGATCCCTAAAGTGTTACCGTTTTTATTACAATTTACAAGGAAAGAACACGTGTAAGTGGACCACTAAAGTCTTTAATCCACCATACGATAAAGCATACGCTCAGTACAGCAAAGAAAGATCACGCATGCTCTCTGAATCTTTTTTTTTTTAAGTCCTTCACTCCGCCCTGTGGAAATCCATGAAAGTGAATATTTCTTTCTACACATAACCCTCGTTTTACAGCAGGGGGTATCAAATATCACATCACACAGCTGTAAGAAGAGAGCTAGCCAACAGCGCCGTCAGTTAAGTTAGGCATGGTTTCATAGGAGCCTTGGAATGTAGAATATAAGTTTACCTTTCTGGACAGAAAACAAGACACAGAACGGTACGTTTCTTCAGGTGAGCGAATCGATTAGTTTGGTTAATTCTAAGCGTGTGTGGTTGTACCAGTTGATATGTTGCGCATGTGTGTGAAGTGCCTAACATTATAAAATAACCTAAAAATGCTCGGGGTAATGCACTTTTGTTAGTTTTATTTGTTGGTCTCACATATTGGTTTTGTGGGTCTTATATAATTTGCTCAGTACATTCAAGAACGTGTATATACATTCAATATTTGTCTGTGACGCGCAGTTGCTTTTATTCTTGGAATTACCTGTAAACGGTATTATCGTTTTTTAAATTTAGTTGTACCACTACGTACCTGTTTACATCATGATAGCTGTGGTTTCTTTAAAACGTAACAGCGGCACGATGTCAAGACAAGTAAAACACATGCAAAAACGAGGGACATGCTGCAAGGCTTCATGTTAACCAGTTAAGTTTCAAGAATGTATTAACTTTAGTTGTTATTTGTTTTCTCTCTCTCTTTTTGGTTTTGTTTATAACTGTGTTTTTCACGTTACCTCGTTTCCTTGTTTTGACGCTGCAGTTATTTTAAGGTTTAATTTATGGGTTTTGTTTTCGACAAAGAAAATAATAAAACCATGAATTCTCCCCTATAAAATATTTGCGTGATGTTGTGCAGTTTGAATTGTAAGCATGTGCCGAATTTAGATGTACCGTGCTGTAGAAATACAATAGTGTATACATTCATGTAATACATTCATATTTTCAATACAAGTACAATACGTTAACATTTTAATGTTACCATGGCATCAAAAGCCTATAAGTACCTGTACTGTTTGTTTGCAAACACACTTTCCCTTGATGAAACGTAATGAAACATTGAGAAGTTAGCTCTTTTGAGCAAAAACTTAACATAGAGTACTGTAATAAAGATGGAGGGCTGGCTAACGCATTTTATACGACAACAGGTCAGAAGCGTATTGAGCAAAGCGGGACCTGTCAGCGTTCAGTCGCGCATCAGTTCAAACTTTCTTTTATAGTGTTTCTTTATTGCTTTGCTTTCCACATTAACTTCTGTTTTTAAAACGGTGCAATGCAGTGTGCGGTCTGAAACTGTTAACTGCTGATATGGGTACCTTTCATCTCGGAGAGGGCTTCCATGAGGAATAGGGAAGCAGGATTGTGAGGGGCAAAGCAGACATGCTGTAGAGAAGCAGGATTGTGAGGGCAGAGCAGTGCTGGAGAGAAGCAGGATTGTGAGGGCAGAGCAGACGTGCTGTAGAGAAGCAGGATTGTGAGGGGCAGAGCAGAGTGCTGGAGAGAAGCAGGATTATGAGGGGCAAAGCAGATGTGCTGTAGAGAAGCAGGATTGTGAGGGCAGAGCAGAGTGCTGTAGAGAAGCAGGATTGTGAGGGCAGAGCAGAGTGCTGGAGAGAAGCAGGATTATGAGGGGCAAAGCAGACATGCTGTAGAGAAGCAGGATTGTGAGGGCAGAGCAGAGTGCTGGAGAGAAGCAGGATTGTGAGGGACAGAGCAGAGTGCTGTAGAGAAGCAGGATTGTGAGGGCAGAGGAGAGTGCTGGAGAGAAGCAGGATTGTGAGGGGCAGAGCAGAGTGCTGGAGAGAAGCAGGATTGTGAGGGCAGAGCAGAGCAGAGTGCTGGAGAGAAGCAGGATTGTGAGGGGCAGAGCAGAGCAGAGTGCTGGAGAGAAGCAGGATTGTGAGGGCAGAGCAGAGCAGAGTGCTGTAGAGAAGCAGGATTGTGAGGGCAGAGCAGAGCAGAGTGCTGGAGAGAAGCAGGATTGTGAGGGGCAGAGCAGAGTGCTGGAGTGAAGCAGGATTGTGAGGGCAGAGCAGAGCAGAGTGCTGTAGAGAAGCAGGATTGTGAGGGGCAGAGCAGAGCAGAGTGCTGGAGAGAAGCAGGATTGTGAGGGGCAGAGCAGAGCAGAGTGCTGTAGAGAAGCAGGATTGTGAGGGGCAGAGCAGAGCAGAGTGCTGGAGAGAAGCAGGATTGTGAGGGGCAGAGCAGAGCAGAGTGCTGTAGAGAAGCAGGATTGTGAGGGGCAGAGCAGAGTGCTGGAGAAGCAGGATTGTGAGGAGCAGAGCAGAGTGCTGGAGAGAAGCAGGATTGTGAGGGGCAGAGCAGAGCAGAGTGCTGGAGAGAAGCAGGATTGTGAGGGGCAGAGCAGAGTGCTGGAGAGAAGCAGGATTGTGAGGGGCAGAGCAGAGTGCTGGAGAGAAGCAGGATTGTGAGGGGCAGAGCAGAGTGCTGGAGAGAAGCAGGATTGTGAGGGAGCAGAGCAGAGTGCTGGAGAGAAGCAGGATTGTGAGGGGCAGAGCAGAGTGCTGGAGAGAAGCAGGATTGTGAGGGCAGAGCAGAGCAGAGTGCTGTAGAGAAGCAGGATTGTGAGGGAGCAGAGCAGAGTGCTGGAGAGAAGCAGGATTGTGAGGGGCAGAGCAGAGCAGAGTGCTGGAGTGAAGCAGGATTGTGAGGGCAGAGCAGAGCAGAGTGCTGTAGAGAAGCAGGATTGTGAGGGGCAGAGCAGAGCAGAGTGCTGGAGAGGAGCAGGATTGTGAGGGGCAGAGCAGAGTGCTGGAGAGAAGCAGGATTGTGAGGGGTAGAGCAGAGTGCTGTGGAGAAGCAGGATTGTGAGGGGCAGAGCAGAGTGCTGGAGAGAAGCAGGATTGTGAGGGGCAAAGCAGACGTGCTGTAGAGAAGCAGGATTGTGAGGGCAGAGCAGAGTGCTGAGAGAAGCAGGATTGTGAGGGGCAGAGCAGAGTGCTGGAGAGAAGCAGGATTGTGAGGGCAGAGCAGAGTGCTGGAGAGAAGCAGGATTGTGAGGGGCAGAGCAGAGTGCTGTAGAGAAGCAGGATTGTGAGGGCAGAGCAGAGTGCTGGAGAGAAGCAGGATTGTGAGGGCAGAGCAGAGCAGAGTGCTGAGAGAAGCAGGATTGTGAGGGCAGAGCAGAGTGCTGGAGAGAAGCAGGATTGTGAGGGGCAGAGCAGAGTGCTGTGGAGAAGCAGGATTGTGAGGGGCAGAGCAGAGTGCTGGAGAGAAGCAGGATTGTGAGGGGCAGAGCAGAGTGCTGTAGAGAAGCAGGATTGTGAGGGGCAGAGCAGAGTGCTGGAGAGAAGCAGGATTGTGAGGGGCAGAGCAGAGCAGAGTGCTGTAGAGAAGCAGGATTGTGAGGGGCAGAGCAGAGCAGAGTGCTGGAGAGAAGCAGGATTGTGAGGGGCAGAGCAGAGTGCTGGAGAGAAGCAGGATTGTGAGGGGCAGAGCAGAGCAGAGTGCTGTAGAGAAGCAGGATTGTGAGGGGCAGAGCAGAGCAGAGTGCTGGAGAGAAGCAGGATTGTGAGGGGCAGAGCAGAGTGCTGGAGAGAAGCAGGATTGTGAGGGGCAGAGCAGAGTGCTGGAGAGAAGCAGGATTGTGAGGGGGCAGAGCAGAGTGCTGGAGAGAAGCAGGATTGTGAGGGGCAGAGCAGAGCAGAGTGCTGGAGAGAAGCAGGATTGTGAGGGGCAGAGCAGAGTGCTGGAGAGAAGCAGGATTGTGAGGGGCAGAGCAGAGCAGAGTGCTGGAGTGAAGCAGGATTGTGAGGGGCAGAGCAGAGCAGAGTGCTGGAGAGAAGCAGGATTGTGAGGAAGAAGGGGATACATTGACATAAATGATGCAATGTAAAAAAAAAACAGGGATATGATGAAAGAATATGGGAAGAAAAAGTTTAGATTAGAGTAAAATTAACTGTAGAGCTACAAAACTATTTTGTTGCTGCAAATACAATTCACAAATATATGTTTAAAATATTAAGAATATTTTTATACATTGAAATTATTAGGCTATATCTCAACAAGTGTGGAATACAACTCTAGAGGGGTAATGATAAGATTATACAATGCCATAGTTAGACCCCACCTAGAATACTGTGTGGCGTTTTGGTCACCTGACTACAAAAAAGACATCATTGCACTCGAGAAGGTACAGAGAAGGGCAAGGAGGCTGTTCCCAGGACTGAATGACATGAGCTATGAAGACAAATTAAAAAAATGAACTTTTAGCCCAGAAGAAAAGAAGGGACAGAGGGGACTTGAATGATGTCTTTAAAATGATAAATGGTAGAGATAAAGTTAACCCAAGACATGAATTCAAATTTAGCACTGAGAGAAGAACAAGGGGGTATAAATGGAAGGTGAGTAAAAGTAAGTTTAGAACAGGAGGTAGGAAGCACGTTTTTACACAGAGAGCTTTTAAATGCATGGAATAGCCTGCCAGGTGAAGTACAGTAGTAGGATCTAAAACACTGGGAACATTTAAAAAAGAACAGATTCTTTTCTTATGTTCTTATGAATGATACAAAAAATAAGGAAATATACTTTGTTATTTTAATGATTGTTTTTGATTTTATTCTTTGTGTATTGTTATTCCTCCACAACAAACAATTCAATAAGGGTTTTGTCTTCACCTGATACCTGAAACAGACCTGGACAAACACCTTCTGAATTTCTCTTGTTAATCATGAAGGCTCCTCTTAACCTCCACTATGCTAGGTGGTCTAACTAATGCATCCTCCTGGAATTCAGCAACACAGGTCAGCCCCCACAGCTTGCATGAATGTGGAATGCGGCCAGATGAGATTTATAAAAAATATATAAGATGATGGATTAGAAGTTGCTTCTGTATTTTGGTGCCTAATACCTGTAGGTGAGGTTCCCTCCAAAGGCTCTGTTTTAAAGCAGGGTTGAAGGCTGAGAGAGAGAGAGAGAGAGAGAGAGAGAGAGAGAGAGAGAGAGAGAGAGAGAGAGAGAGAGAGAGAGAGTTATTCAGTGTAGTGATATTCAGTGGAGTGGAGTGGCAAAATGACTATGACCACCCAAACTCATTCACCTGCGTGCATCGCCAGATTTGAACCCAGGGCCTGTAGTGATAAAAATGCTTGTGAATGAACCCACTGTGCTACCTACCCCCGTCGTTTGTAAGAGAACTGACGCAGCTGATTGGAAAACAGACCCGCACTAGCCTATAACTAATAATGGCATTCTTCCAAGAAGCAGATAAGCTGCCTGTCGTCTGGAGAGAGTTCAGTGGACAAGCAGAAACACAGCTGCTTGCAGTCCCTCCCTTCTTTGAATACATTCCATTCCCCAGCACAGCAGGAGAGAAGCAACGTGGAGACACAGGAAGGGAACCCTTTATTAATCATCACTGATGGAAGGCTCTAGCAGATACACTAATTCCACAAAGCTTGCATGTAGGGCACTTCCATTAGCTGTGCAGCACATCTCACAAGTGCAGGTTGAAGAGAAGCATTTTAATTTCAAATACAGTCGTGTGCAAATGTATTACAACAACTCAAGATTTGTCATTTACATCCTTTATATAGCTACCTGTATGAAAACCTCTGGGTGTGAGAATTTCAATTTTCAGTCAGTAATCAGTGATATAGAAACAATAGGCTAATGTGTGAAAATGTAAGACCACTTTGTGCTTTAATTAGACATCTTCTAAAAAGTCTCCTGCATTTTACCGTTTTACTTTTTTTAATTAATTGTATGTGTGGCCTATTAAAGTCGTCAATTAAATTAGACAATCACTAATGTGCCTATTTTGACAATTTTACAAGATTTTTAGTGACAGTGGTTTGATACCTACAGAAGCAATGGGGTGTTCTAATAAATGTACACAGATTATATATATTTATACATTTTCAATAGTATAACAGAGAACATATATTTTTTAGATAACTTCTTCTTTTGGAAAACAGTGATGAAGATATTAGCTAAAACAATTTGGTTTATCTGAGATGGCTTAATTGCTTCTATTTATATTGCTGTTAGGAATGTTAGATTCTGTTTAACTTCGCAAGTCTTTAAACTTGAGTATTAAACACATTTAAATGTTTAAACTTTAACACAGACATGCTTGTAACCAATCAGAACAGCCATCATCAGAAGCTTCCTTTCCAGTGCTTTTACTTTTACAATTACTGTGAACGCAACGACTTGTACAACACGTCTGTGTACAGTACTGTGCAAAAGTTTTAGGCAGGTGTGAAAAAATGCTGTAATGTAAGAATGCTTTCAAAAATAGACATGTTAATAGATTATATTTATCAATTAACTAAATGCAAAGTGAGTGAACAGAAGAAAAATCTAAATCAAATCCATATTTGGTGTGACCACCCTTTGCCTTCAAAACAGCATCAAGCATCAATTCTTCTAGGTACACTTGCACACAGTTTTTGAAGGAACTCGGCAGGTAGGTTGGCCCAAACATCTTGGAGAACTAACCACAGTTCTTCTGTGGATTTAGGCAGCCTCAGTTGCTTCTCTCTCTTCATGTAATCCCAGACAGACTCGATGATGTTGAGATCAGGGCTCTGTGGGGCCATACCATACTTCCAGGACTCCTTGTTCTTCTTTACGCTGAAGATAGTTCTTAATGACTTTCGCTGTATGTTTGGGGTCGTTGTCATGCTGCAGAATAAATTTGGGGCCAATCAGATGCCTCCCTGATGGCATTGCATGATGGATAAGTATCTGCCTGTACTTCTCAGCATTGAGGAGACCATTAATTCTGACCAAATCCTCAACTCCATTTGCAGAAATGCAGCCCCAAACTTGCAAGGAACCTCCACCATGCTTCACTGTTGCCTGCAGACACTCATTCGTGTACCGCTCTCCAGCCCTTCGCGAACAAACTGCCTTCTGCTACAGCCAAATATTTCAAATTTTGACTCATCAGTCCAGAGCACCTGCTGCCATTTTTCTGCACCCCAGTTCCTGTGTTTTCGTGCATAGTTGAGTCGCTTGGCCTTGTTTCCACGCCGAGGTATGGCTTTTTGGCCGCAAGTCTTCCATGAGGGCCACTTCTAACCAGACTTCTCCGGACAGTAGATGGGTGTACTAGGGTCCCACTGTTTTCTGCCAGTTCTGAGCTGATGGCACTGCTGGACATCTTCCGATTGCGAAGGAAGTAAGCATGATGTGTCTTTCATCTGCTGCAGTAAGTTTCCTTGGCCGACCACTGCGTCTACGGTCCTCAACGTTGCCCGTTTCTTTGTGCTTCTTCAAAAGAGCTTGGACAGCACATCTGGAAACCCCTGTCTGCCTTGAAATTTCTGCCTGGGAGAGACCTTGCTGATGCAGTATAACTACCTTGTGTCTTGTTGCTGTGCTCAGTCTTGCCATGGTGTATGACTTTTGACAGTAAACTGTCTTCAGCAACCTCACCTTGTTAGCTGAGTTTGGCTGTTCCTCACCCAGTTTTATTCCTCCTACACAGCTGTTTCTGTTTCAGTTAATGATTGTGTTTCAACCTACATATTGAATTGATGATCATTAGCACCTGTTTGGTATAATTGTTTAATCATACACCTGACTATATGCCTACAAAATCCCTGACTTTGTGCAAGTGTACCTAGAAGAATTGATGCTGTTTTGAAGGCAAAGGGTGGTCACACCAAATATGGATTTGATTTAGATTTTTCTTCTGTTCACTTACTTTGCATTTAGTTAATTGATAAATATAATCTATTAACATGTCTATTTTTGAAAGCATTCTTACTTTACAGCATTTTTTCACACCTGCCTAAAACTTTTGCACAGTACTGTATATGAAAAGACTTTGAATAAATAGCCTTGTACACATCCTACTGTATAAACACTACAGCTGACCGCTATATTTAACATACACTAGCTAAACGTTTCACTCTCCAGGTGAAAAACACCAAGAAAGAGACCTCAAAACGGTGTGAAGCAGCGCATATCGTGTTCTGAAAGGCTTGCTGTGTGTTTCTGAGACCTATAAAGCCAGGTGATTTTATGGAGTAATTTTGTTAGCTGCCGGTACAACCGCTTTCAAAACGCCTGCCTACATACATTTCCAGATACTGCTTTACTGTGCGGGTGAGGAATTCTGTACTTTTCTGCCCAAATATCTGAGAGTCTATAAAGCAGAGTGAGCAGGGCTCCTAATGTATATATTTAACAGAAACAGTAAAGACAAGATGCAAAGGATGTCCTGACACCTGTTTTCAATTACAGTGCGTTGTGACTGTTCAGTGCGCACAACAAGAAGGCACATGATCCTTAGAAATACATGTGTTAGCATTATAAAACCCCTCTTCTTCCCTTGATATCTTCTCTTTAATGAGAGGGGTTTCAGTTGCCTCTTCTGTTTTAATAAATGCAATGCTCTTTTCTGTGCAGGTCTTCAGTCGCTGTTATTCACTATGGCTGCCAGCAGTTACATCCTGATCACCTGCCTGACAGCTGTTGCTTACCTCACTAATGAAGTCGAATGCCAAGGTAATTAATATATAATAATACATTGATATTACTCTGACAACCACACTACAAAGTGATTTTGAAAAAATGTTTCTCTTTATAAGGGATCTTGGGGACTGTAACGGGCACTGTCGTGTGTGGGTCATCACTGAACAATACTGAGGCAGACACAGAGCATTGGGTGTTGGCATGCCACACAAGCACGCAGATTTATTAATACAAGTGTTGACACTAGAGTACCAGCAGTGGTAGCCCCAGTGGCACATTTAATAAAGAAAACAAAACCAAACTGAAGTTAAAAATAAAAGTTTGCCACACAAATGACGAGCGCTAGTCCCACTAAAAGGAACATCCCGCTCCAGGAACCTACTGCTCTACGCAAACCCTCTCAATACACTGTTTGGGATCAAGCGCCCCTAAACGGACCTACTTCTGGAGTCCCGGCATTCTCACGGCGACTCCTGCCTCTTCACATGGCCTCGGCTGGGCAATGCCTTCATGAGCACTGTCTTGGAGTGGAAGGGTTTCATGTAGTTTTCCTGCCAAGCGGATCCTCTCCTGGGTTGTGGTTGTGTGCAGGGGTAGATGTTCCCGGGTTTAGTGCTGGCTTTGTAGCTTCAGCTGCCGGGTTGATACTGAGTCTGCAACACAACACGTAGCTAATGGTTTTCAAAATTGCAATTATTTAATCAACACTTCTAATTTGAAATGTCATCTAGATTTATGTCAGTAAAAACTCAGGACTGCCGTCAGCCCCCAAACGCATTTGCAAAGCTCCTTGTTTAGTATGCTGGTTTATTATAGCCTGTTTCTATAATACATATGAGACTATGAGTAAGGTCCTTACACTTGAATTCAATCAATATGCTGGTAGAATGCAGCAACAAAGCAATCAGACAAACTAAACTAATTGCAATCCATGCACAGTAAATGACGCTACCTTAAAAAATCAACAGACCTGCTCACAGAAGCAGCTTCCAGATATTTGTCGCTTCTTTTCCAGTTTCACTATGGCTCGGGACTTCAACTAGCATTTCATTTTCTTTCAACACTTTTGTATTTGACTGTTTTAGCCAGTTTAGCATCATTATTCATTTTTTATTAGGTCTACACAGAATAATTTAACAGATGTGACAGTCACTTTTTAACAAAAAAAAAAAACTTCCAGCTTCAGCTTTTCACTTTGTAATGCATTGTTTTAACAACATGTTTAGGGTGAGGTACACAGAATTAATGAGCTCAATATGACACCCTGTTTGCCCAGAATGTCAGAACTGTACACTATATAATACAGTTGGTTGGCTGAAGTAGGGTGCCCCTCACTTTAGTCTTCATGTCTGGGATATTCTTGGAACGCTCTTAAACTGCTTTACAGGTGGAAGACCGTTTCATAGTCTAAATTACATCAGCATACTTGAAAATGACACAAGACAATTGTGAACCCTAAACCTAGACTCACTGATCAAGTTCTGGATCATAGATTAAATCAGGGCCAGATAACTCCAGGGTCATTCACCTTTGCCATCATGACCAGCACACCGCTAGTTATAGGTGTGCCTGTCTGGTTGCATTGCACGCATGGTTGAGTGATTGCATACTTCCAGCTAAAAGTGGGGCGTGCCGGTAGACCGGTCAGTTGGTAAGTTTGGTGTTCATACTTCTTGAATTTAATGTAGCACGCTACAGTCTTTTCAGAGTCACAGAACACTTGGACAGTACTCTACACCTTGGGTATTGGAATGTTTTTTCTTGTGTTGCCTGTATTGCACATGTTATTGACAGTTCCGTCATTTGCTGATTTGAATTAAAAAACAAGTCAGGCCAGCTTTCTTTAGTCTGAACTTGTGCTCTGCCGGGTGAGTTCAGGACAGCTCAGGTTTGTACAGTTCAGACTGAAAGACAACAAGGCGTCTATGAATCTGTTTCAGAAAAGCAAGTACTGGCATGGTCAACATGCATAGAAAAATACACGAGGAATGCAATGGCAGTGTATTGAACTGGAGTGCATTCACATTGGTTCAAAACAAACGTTTCTGAATAAATCAGGCCTTTACTGTACTATTACTGGAATGCTTTTAAATATTTTTTACCTGCTGCAGGAGGCAACCTGGTGACTTTGTAGAAGTTGAAAGTTCAACCATCTCTCTGGTGCACCACGGTACATCCATTAACCTGCCCCTGCAACACTGCATCCCCAGTGGAGATGAGAAATCCACATGCTGCAGAGCCATACAAATAGCACTTCAGTGGTGGTGATGAAGCAAATCCGGGTTCTTTTACACAATTGAGTAATTACATAAAAACATGAAAAGCAAGCTACTTCTTAATACTAAATAGCATGTTTGTACAGACCGACAAAGCGTACCCAGTTTCCTTTCATTTGTTGCCAGCACGGAACTGAATCTTATTAACAACACAGATATCACTGTTTGAGGGAAAGACACAACACGTAAAATATGAACACGTCTTTCATTTTCCCAGCTGTTCCAATGAGCGAGAGTTTTAAGTTGCGCCATTCGACCTGGTCTAACCTCTGCCCCTTTCGTATTTCCTGTGTAACCGACAGACAGTTATTAATATTTCAATGAACAAAGCGCGAGTAGGAGACCCCCCCCCCCCCAGCTGCTCTGACACTGTAAACGAGAGGGGCACTCAGGAAGCTCAGTCTCAAAGAAGACGCTCTTCTGTTTCAGTAGGAGTGGAATGCAGTGGAAAAAATGCAAATGAGATCAAAACAACTGGGGGATTGAGTTCCAGCTGCAAAATACTGAGCATGGACACTCTGACTGCCGTGGTCAGGAGAGGATTGCAGAATTATGCAGAAGCACACTTCAGTTCATTGAGCTTCTCAAACTGTCATTAAATGACCCTTTCATCTGATGCGATTCGACTTCCACAAATCTCATTGGCAAATGATGTCTTGGCTTGCGCCCAGTTCAGTGTTTTTATATTTAAAGGAAATGGCTTTTAATTTACTAGCGAGATTAAAGATGAAATCCCTTATTAAGGACTTGTTTTTTTAAATAATAGTAATACTATAAGGAATATGCACACTCAACTGCGCTTAATGATTGATGAATACAAATCACTGACTTCAAAGATAGTCAAAAAGCCAAAGTCTTTCATAGCACTCAAGAATCTTTGGCCAACATCAGTATTTCCATAAGCCTGCTTTTGTGTTAGTATAGTGGATATATTTGTTCTGTTCGTCCAGCAGCTTTATAGCATTTAACACAATACAGTTATTCCATGTGAAATGATCAGGGCCTGTATCGAATAGGCAGATGCTCCTCAAAGTTAGAAAACACGTGCAATATGTAGCACACACTTTTGTGAACATGGCTGATGACTTTGTTATGCAAATGAAACCCTGATCTGGATTCTGTAATTAGAACCTTGTCAATATAAATTGGATAGAGAATACAGCATGTCATGAAAGGGGACGGCTGCACTGCAGTTCCAGAAATGTCATTTTTCAAGAAACAAAATAGCCTTTTCGATACACATGTGTTTTTATGGCTCAAGATTGAGTAGCAATACGAGCAATGCAGCGCAAGGACAAGATCATTGTATCACAAGCACATGTTTCTGTTCAACGCTCCTACTATAGAGAAGAGTCGAGGATTGTACAAGACAGTGCTTGCTCCTGGTGGGAGGGGCTGTCTTTGCTGCCATACGTTGTTAATAACACTTCATCCACACTAAGCAGCTGTTTCACCAGTGAAATTCAATTGACAGGATACAGGTAAAGCCAAACATTTTTCACATATAGCTGCTGTGATATCATTTCCCAGTGAAAACAAAAATATTTTAGAATAGAATGAAAATAGTATTTTGTATTTTTATATGGTTGATACAAATACAAAGACAGACACTTTGAAACAACAGTTTCATATTTAAGTGATAATGTAGGACACATGGAGTGTACAAGGAGATTGGAGTGGAATCTGAGACAAAGCCAAGGATGTTATATTAGCAAGATATGTTTATTCATACATCACAGGTAAATCAGAAGAAGTACATTTCTTTACTTCTACGTTGACCAGCTCAGGGAGAACTTCTCTGTTGAGCATCACACTGTATGCAAAACATTTTTATTAAGACCACTGAGACTTTAGAAATGTATTTTTTCCATTACAGGCAAGTTAAAGCTGACTGTTCTTTCTGAAGACAGACTTCAAATGAAATGGAAAGAAGCTGAAGGAACAATTCAGGGATACAAAGTAAAAGTGAAGCCCTTATCAGGTACAGCCAGGAATGTGGTTATGTATTTCTCTCTCACAGTATATCACAGTTGCAGAGTGGACCAAAATGTTTTTTTAAATTTTTTAATTTTTAATTTTTTTTAGAATTTTTTTATACTGTTTTCTAAAACTGTTGAGAAATGCAGCTTTAAGGAGTCTTTTCAGAAGCAGAGCCCCTGGTTGAAAAAAGACATTAGTCCAAATCTAAACCAGTAGAAAATGAAGTGATATCTGAGTTTCGTGTGGACTGCCCTCACACATGTCTTGTTAAGCAGGATTCTTGTATATCCTGGGTCTAATGAAGTCCTTTGGCATTCAACACAAACCAGGAAAACTACATGATGCGTTTGCTAAAGTGGATGTGTTTTCTCCTGTGGCTTGGTGAATGAAGGTTTTCCAGAAATTCTTTTCCCATTATGTCAGTTCAAAGGCAACCTGTTCTGTACAGGTGCTGTCATGGATTTGAGCCTAATGAAGCCTGTCTTGGTCCCGTGGAATGAGAATCGATAGGCAGAGTGCCAGAATGTCTTTCTCAACAAGCCTGAGCAGAGTTTATCAGGGGGAGAGAACCGACAAAACAAACAGAGGCCAGCTTTCTCTCGAAATCGCTTCTTCAAATAAACCAAACAATAACATTATCTTTAGAAAGACATAGTAACAGACTTCTAGGCGGAACTTTTTTCTTGAATGTATTATGTTTCTAAACTCAGCAATATTGAGCGTCTAATAATTATACATAATAATCTTTTCTATACACAGCAGTGTGCACATGTAATAGAACACCCCATTGCTTCTGTATATAATACAGCAGTGTGCACATGTAATAGAACACCCCATTGCTTCTGTATATAATACAGCAGTGTGCACATGTATTAGAACACCCCATTGCTTCTGTATATAATACAGCAGTGTGCACATGTATTACAACACCCCATTGCTTCTGTATATAATACAGCAGTGTGCACATGTATTACAACACCCCATTGCTTCTGTATATAATACAGCAGTGTGCACATGTATTAGAACACCCCATTGCTTCTGTATATAATACAGCAGTGTGCACATGTATTAGAACACCCCATTGCTTCTGTATATAATACAGCAGTGTGCACATGTATTACAACACCCCATTGCTTCTGTATATAATACAGCAGTGTGCACATGTATTAGAACACCCCATTGCTTCTGTATATAATACAGCAGTGTGCACATGTATTAGAACACCCCATTGCTTCTGTATATAATACAGCAGCAGTGTGCACATGTATTAGAACATCCCATTGCTTCTGTAATTTTGATTTGTTGTGTGTATGAAATCAAACCACTGGAACTGAAAATCTTGGAAAATTGTCCAGATAGGCAAATTCGTGATTGTCTCATTTATTTGATGGCTTTGATAGGCCCACAAATGCAGTGAATGTAATATAGTAAGAGAAAAGGAACACAGAGCCACAAATGGTAAAATACATGAGACTTTTTAGAAGTGGTTTAAGATGCCTAATTAAAGCACAAAGTGGTCTAACATTTTCACAAAGGAGTGCCTATTGTTTCTATAGCACTGATTAGTGACCTATAATTGAAATTGTCACGCCCAGAGGTGTTAATGCAGGTCGGTATATAAAGGATATAAAATGACAAATCTTGAGGTGTTCTAATAATTTGGACACTACTGTAGTTAAAGATGTGAGCTCCTTTTTAAATGGGATTTTCTAGTCTTTATTATCCAGGGATCAGACACAATTAGAAAGACCTGGGATAACACTGACAGTGAGGTGTAGAGCCAGCACTGATTTGACATGACTAGGTTTGGGGGGGTACGTGACCCCAAAAAACCACCAACCATATACTGTAAGTCTGTTCTTTCGAATGGCCATCACCATTTCTCTTGGCTTTTCCCCGTGAAGCATGCGGTGCAGAGTAGGATACTGTAACACAGTCACCCAAACACTCAGCTCTTGCTCAAAATATGCCATACATGCTGTCTTGCCAAACCCACAGAAACTGAATTGAAACAGGGAGATATTACACACACTGCCTGGCCACTTTATTAGGACCTGACTGATCGAATTTGCATTGCCCCGATGTGTGGCACCTTCTCCAGGTCTACCATGGGTCCCTTGATTACTCTGGAAAGCCGAACGAAGGCTGTAGTTTACTGAAGCATTGCTGCAGGTCAAGCCCACCCAACCATGCTGCACTTGTATGCTATGGTGCACGACCCCACTGTGCCAGAACTCTGCGCCGATGACAGGAACGTCTTCCTGGCAGCGTCCATGGCCACCTCAATCCAGTTGAGCATGTTTGGGATGAACTGGAATGATACATTCTTCATCACGATCCTATGCCTACCTCACTGTATGAATTGCGTGAAATAGTATTGACCGACTAGATTAATATCCCTCAAGACGCCTTCCAGCACCTTGTGGAGTCTGTGCCATGCCGTGTCAAGGCTGTGATCAGGGCAGAGTGCATTACAGGTGTTCTTTTTTAATATTCACATTTAAAAAAATGTTTTCTTCTTTTTTTTTAATTTCAAGCCGAAACTGAACACGAAATGATGCTGAAAACCAACACAGCCAAAGCCACTGTAGCTGGCCTCATTCCTACTCAAGAATATGCACTTCAGATCTTTGTGTTAAATGGAACACAGGAGCGTTTGTTAGCCAAACGAAAGTTTACTAGTAAGTACCCAAAATATTTGTACTGTTTGTACTGTTGTGATGTGAGAGAGCACACCTCAAATCTAACCCGAACACCGCCAGCCTGCCATTCAGTCCTGGCCCTCTGACACTGACGTAATGTGCGGTGGTTTCTAATGTGGCCTTATCTTCTCTTATCTTCTGAGGACCACCAGTTGAGACCACCAAACTCATTTCCTTGTGAGAAGCTGGATTCATTCTTATTTAAGTTTACCACAGTAAATCTGCCCAATAATGTTGCTGTTTTCCCATGCTCCTCACATGATTATACTTACCATGGTTTACCATTTTTTTAACTCACAGCTTTACAATGCTTGCGCTGTGCTTTATTAGCTTCATAAGCTTCATACTGTAGGTGTTTCTTGTAAAATGTTATCAAGGGGTCCCTTAGTTTACATTGTTGTTTTGCTTCCCTGAGCTACAACACAGTTTATATGTTTACTATTATAGATTATTGATTATTGATTGTTGTTGCCACAAGATGTTTTTCTTATGCAGTGTGCATGATGTGGGTTTTTGTTGTGACTGAATGCTTGTTTGATTTATCTGGGACTCACTTTAAATGAGTTGTTGCAACTCAAGAGTATCCTGATTAGATTTATTTTTAATAAATAAAATGTTTTTTTAGGGATGTTGTGGCCAAAAATCTTCAAAGAGGGAGAAAGCTTGTTGACCTGCTGCTAAAACAACTGTAATATAAACAAACTGGAAAGCCAACAGTGCCCGGTTTCTAGTGAACCACATAAACAATGGAAGACTGTAGTAAACGCTCACCCAGGAATCCTGTTTTAGTGTTGTGGGACGCAGCAGCTTCTGATCCTCCCAGATCAGTTGGCTTGATATCTGAGCTCTCAGATAGGGTCAGAAATGTGTGCAATCTGTTTACGAAGCAGTATACAGGAGGAATGCAAGCCCTTCACAGGAACTGAGCCGCTATCTCCAGCTGTTAGGCTCCAAACTGCTCCTCCTTAATTACAGTGTATTTCTCAAAGACAATCCACAGACCAAACACCCCTTTATAAATCCCCACCTCAGGTATGCCTTTTGTGAGCCCATGCACAGTTATCTTGAATCTGCTGTTCCATGATTCCTTTACCTGGTCATGTTGTTTTGTCCATTGGCTTAAACCATGCCTGACCATGAGCAGGTGGACAGCATCACAGGCAAACCCCCCTCTGTCTATGAGCAATTTAACATGGTGGGTGAACATAGTCAGCTGAATTAAAACCAAAGAGTACTCTCACTTTATCAATGCATGGGATATTTCTTCTTTGAAAGCAGTAGAGGATTTGTCTATAACTTTAATCACTCCTTAGTAAGTTTGATCACAAATGATTAAATGTTAGTGTGACTGACATAGTGGGCTCTCTTGCTCCAATATTGAGTTACTGTTTTTCTCTGAGTCTGCCTTTACCTGGCTTTGAGTCTGTCTGGAGAATCCTAACTGCCAGGACCAAACAGCCTTCCTCATTCCAGTCATGTGACAAGGTAGCACATGTCAGCCCCACCTACTCTACCTTTCAAGAGACAGAGGGTGCGTCTGCGCAGATTCTGCAAAGATTCTGAAAATTCATTGGCTACTTGCTCCGATTCTGTGCAGATTCTGCGCAGAATGATGAAAGTCTGCGTGTTGTGAACACACCCAGAGAGAGTAGGCTGACAGTTGCAGCGCCACCCTGCCATGTGATTTGGGTGGAATGTGGAAGGCTGTTTAATTCCAGACAAGCTCAAAGCAGCTCGATATGAGAGCAGCAGAATCCAGGACACCTCACAATGATTTCAAACACCAGAAAACAGCAGATACGTTTTATAGCTTGCTAAAGAAAGACGATTTGACGAGGAGTTGACAATCTTACATATGTATGGACAGGCACCTCCACTAAATACCCTACAGGGATAAGAACGAGGCAAGGGCAGACTTTACAGCCCTCTCTTCTTTTTAGTAGGATACAGGCTGTAAATACTTCTTATAAATAGTGATTCTGAAGTACACTGTAAACAGCATGGTTCAGAACACTACGCCTCAGGGGCGATGTTAAATTACAAAACAAACCCAACCCTCTCTTACTTTAGGTAACTGTATGCGTGCTTTACTTACATACCCAGACAAAACAGTCAGCAAATAATTGTGTATCATTTATCTTTTAGTGGTTCGAGTGGTTTTCCTTGAATTTAAGCTGTAGACTCGCTATATACTTCAATTTCTTTATTATTAAGCAAAATCTCATTTCTATTGTTTAGTACTAAGGGAGCTTGTTCAATTAGACTGCTGAGTGAGTTCAGGTAAATAAGTGTGTAGAAAGATGGGATTAATGTCGTTGAAAGACAGTGTTTTATACCTAGGGTGCCTCCCTTTAAATCTAGTCACATGACACTTTGTTTTTTTACTTACCTGTTACATGATCTTTGCAATCATTCAATTACTACAATATTGAAATCTGTGTTCAGTTCAGAAGCGCTTCTAGTTGCTACATCACATAGGCTAGATTCATTAAATTGTCTTTATGACTTGTTCTTCTTGCAGTTGACAGCTTGAGGGAAGAATCGAAAAACAGAAGCGAAAAAAAAAATGAAAGAAGAAGAACAGCCTCGCGAGATTCAGCCGTGGAGAATACAGCAGAGGCAGTGGAGTCTGCAAGCCCAGTGCTGTACGAAGACCCCCACAAACCAGGTACTGGTCCTGCTGTCATTCACAGACTGCAGCGCAACATATCACAGCCCGAGACGGGCTTAGTCACATTCATTCAGGGATTTCTTAAAGTACAAAATCACTAAATGAATCCAGTACATATTACCCAATAGATATTCACATCATTTCTTATGTTAAAGGTGAATTCGATTTTTTAATGGCAATTTATTTGAAGCTGTTAGTGAAGAATACTAATCAAACGCTCCTTGCAGATACAGTTGTGTTCAAAAGTTTGGAAACGACAAATGATTTATAGCAAGACTTACAATTCTTAGCATATTTTTAGAGGAGACAATTATCTATTCAGGGATACCAAGATATCTATTGAGCAAGTAGTCTGAGTGAAGTTATCTGGCAAAAAACCTCTCTTCCCCACTGGTGCTGCTTACCTAGTAAAGAGAGAACATGCTACTTGTGAGATGTCTTGCTTATTAAAATTTTCAGCATATTTTTAAAGAGGAGACGATTATCTATTCAGGGATACTAAGATGTTTCGTTAGTAAAGGCTCTGAGAGAGGAAAAATGGGCAATACAATCCTCACCCCTAGTCTTGTTGTAAATCATTTGTTGTTCACTTTGAAACACTGCTGTACTTCAAAGCAACACTTCCGGTTAACTCTGTAAGGTCACCTAGGAAGAGATATGATTGGTACTCAGATGTGTGTCAGTGCGTCTAGCTTCTGGGAGTTAAAGAAAATAAACGGGGAAACATTTGTTTTATCTTTTTTAATTTCTGGAAAATAAATGAAAAGAAATGACAAGTCTGCCTAAAAAAATGGAACTTTCTGAATTGTTTTTCCTAGGACTTACCTGTGTCAGGTGTGTTCCTGCAGTGGGAAGTGCTTCAAGAGATGTTTTATTCTTTACAAACACTATGAAAAAATACCATTAAATATCAAATACACCTTTAGCATAATGAGTGCATCTTTCATATAGGACAACGTGTGAGATCTATGAAGTGCTGGTAATACAAATGAGATCACACCTCCTGGAGATATTTTGTCAGCTCTGTGTACTTTAATGAGCATAGAAATTTCAATTCTCATTTTAACATGGACTTGCAATGGTATATCATACATGTGCACACTGTAGTACCACGAATGGCTCATACCATTGCAGCTGTGTTATTATTGCCCCTCAGTACAGAACATTGTCATTGGCGTGCCACTGCTACATTGCCATTCAGGATCAATCAATGCTTTTCCAAATGTTTTTTTCCTAGCAGGTAGAGATAATGAGCTAGGACTCCTGTAAATGATTTATTATTTTGACGCCCCCCCCCAGCTTCAAGGAGCCATCATTCAAACTGTTGACTTGAGTTGCCAGTGAAGTGTGCACAGCTCCATGCACGTTGACTGAGGCTGGCAGTGAAGTGTGCACAGCTCCATGCACGTTGACTGAGGCTGGCAGTGCAGTGCGCACAGCTTCATGCACGTTGACTGAGGCTGGCAGTGCAGTGTGCACAGCTCCATGCACGTTGACTGAGGCTGGCAGTGCAGTGCGCACAGCTCCATGCACGTTGACTGAGGCTGGCAGTGCAGTGCGCACAGCTCCATGCACGTTGACTGAGGCTGGCAGTGCAGTGTGCACAGCTCCATGCACGTTGACTGAGGCTGGCAGTGCAGTGCACACAGCTCCATGCACGTTGACTGAGGCTGGCAGTGCAGTGTGCACAGCTCCATGCACGTTGACTGAGGCTGGCAGTGCAGTGCGCACAGCTCCATGCTCGTTGACTGAGGCTGGCAGTGCAGTGCGCACAGCTCCATGCACGTTGACTGAGGCTGGCAGTGCAGTGCACACAGCTCCATGCTCGTTGACTGAGGCTGGCAGTGCAGTGCGCACAGCTCCATGCTCGTTGACTGAGGCTGGCAGTGCAGTGCGCACAGCTCCATGCACGTTGACTGAGGCTGGCAGTGCAGTGCACACAGCTCCATGCTCGTTGACTGAGGCTGGCAGTGCAGTGCGCACAGCTCCATGCTCGTTGACTGAGGCTGGCAGTGCAGTGCGCACAGCTCCATGCTCGTTGACTGAGGCTGGCAGTGCAGTGCGCACAGCTCCATGCTCGTTGACTGAGGCTGGCAGTGCAGTGCGCACAGCTCCATGCTCGTTGACTGAGGCTGGCAGTGCAGTGCACACAGCTCCATGCTCGTTGACTGAGGCTGGCAGTGCAGTGCGCACAGCTCCATGCTCGTTGACTGAGGCTGGCAGTGCAGTGCACACAGCTCCATGCTCGTTGACTGATGCTGGAAGTGCAGTGCGCACAGCTCCATGCTCGTTGACTGATGCTGGAAGTGCATTGTGCACAGCTCCATGCACGTTGACTGAGGCTGGCAGAAGCCACTGATTTATTATGGTGTATTGCAGGAGCTAAAGAAATGCTGATCATGACAAATGGAGGGTAAACAATTATACTCTATAATGTTTTTATTTAAACTAAGGATCTATAAAGTTATAGTGATGTATTATAATTAGTATTAAGCATTTCTGTCTTTATAAATTCCAGGAGTTTACAGCCTTTACAGTTATCGCAAGACCCCTGTAAATGATAATACTGTGCTGTGTCCCCTGTAGTTATTAAACACAGGCCTTCACATACTTCACCTCAGAACAGCTATTCAAACCAACCATTAAAACCAGCAGATCAGAATGACAAACAGATTTCAGAAGTTATTAACAAAAGTTATTTTGATTAATGACGAGGAATGAAAAATGTTTTTGGATTAAAGAAAATGCTGCAACATATTCACATTTATTTGTATCATTTTTTGAGAAACCATAGAAACTAGAGAAGTTCATTTAAAATGTTTGCAACTAATTACAGTATAACAAATAAAGTCCACCTGACTGTATAATGTGAGGCTATACTCCTATCTCAGGTTCTTCCTGATCTTGAGCACAACCAATGATTTTTTAAAATATTTTTTAATTGTTGTGTATCTCCAGCTAAGGCTCCAAGAAATGAAACTGCTAGAAAAAGTTCAAAAGGCAGAAAGAAAAACCGAACGGGGACCGAAGCGCTGACGAAAGTGGAAAAAAAGGAAGGCAAACCGGAGAGCGAAAGCAAGGAGAACGCAAGCAAGAAGCTCCCTGTACAGGGTGAAGCAGGAGCAGGTAGCAAAACGGAGAGCGAAAGCAAGGAGAAAGCAAGGAAAATGCTCCCCGCACAGGGTGAAGCAGGAGCAGGTAGCAAAACGGAGAGCGAAAGCAAGGAGAAAGCGAGGAAAACGCTCCCCGCACAGGGTGAAGCAGGAGCAGGTAGCAAAACGGAGAGCGAAAGCAAGGAGAAAGCGAGGAAAACGCTCCCCGCACAGGGTGAAGCAGGAGCAGGTAGGGGCTCAGAGAGGAACTGCACTGTTTCCATCTTGTTGTTTTCTTAGGGAACCTTGCTCTGGTTTATTCAGCATTCCTGTGCATTGAGATCACCGTTTATTAAGGAATTCCACACAAAGACCCACCTGCTAGGAAACTATTCCATTAAGAAGAGGAGCGTGTCTAGATAATGATGGAAACTCAGAGTAATGACAAACAGCAGTGGAGCCAGGCTTAGAATTGAGCCAGTCAGCTGTTTAGCCAACATTGAATTTGCAAATATATATATATATATATATATATATATATATATATATATATATATATATATACACAGTGCTCACCCGTTATAATGCCTCGTTATTGTGCAGAATCGGTTATAACACGGTAGGTTCGTGGCTCTCATTTGCTCCATAATGCCATTACAGTAGCCCTTTATACTCATTATAAGGCGGAACACTATGGCTATGTAACTATGGTTCCCCACTATAGCGTTATAAAGGGTGATATATATATATATATATATATATATATATATATATATATATATATATAAATTAGGGTGTGCCATAGTACTTGTTTAAAGGGCCACACGCATTTTAAATTAACACATTCTTTCTTAAAATGATCCCAGTTTAATGCTGTTTAAACTTTTTTTTAGAAGCAGGGTGAAAATAATATAATATAACAAACTTAAATTGTTAATAAAAATCTGTTTATGCGGCTTCATTTGAAGTGAATATGATTTAGTGTTCTGGCTCTTGCAGTGCAGTATAGCAGCTGTGGATCACAATTTAAAACATGAGGGGTAGGGGGCTCGTCATCCTTCACAGCTATCAATCCAACAGTGTTCCATGCTGGGGGGTTTTGTTCTTCAATTCATTGATGCAGTTAAAATAAGTATATAATAGCACAACCCAGGAAAAGTTAAATAAAAACACTTCTTAGATGTTGTCACCGCCGAAGAGAAAATAAAAGTCTGTATCCCAAACGTGTCTCAATTATTTATACTTTCATTAAAAACATCATTTTAAATCAGTTATAAAATTGACAGTGTTAATCAAAACACAATAGGGACTAACTTAAAGGCTAACTTGGCTGGTGATACTTCCAAGATCAAATTTAAAATAAAAATAGCGATGGTCCTGAAGTTTGTGCTTAGATCATTATTTTCCATGCTTACTAACTATTCCAGCAACAGTGGCTTCTGAAAAGACTCCTCAGGGCAGCGGAAACATGTGCCACAGGGCAACGCTAATATGCTTCTTCAATGCATTTCTTCTTTATTTGGCAGGGAAAGCCTCCGTGTGCCAGACAGCGGCTCCCACAGACATCGTTATTCTCATTGATGGCTCATGGAGTATCGGTCGCACAAACTTCAAACGGGTTCGAGAGTTTTTAGAAAACTTGGTCATGCCATTCAATATTGCACAGGACAGAATACGAATAGGTAAGAAGACCCTTTACACAGCTCTGTGAATCCTGGTTTCATATTGAACAGTAGCACTACGTACTATATAATATACAGGGCCTGGAGAAAAAGCATTGGAAGTCACTTTCAGATAGACAAGACGGCAGATCTGACAGACAGTGAAAGAGATGAGTGCTGGGCTTGCAGGTGCCCCTGCATCAAAGACAGCGTAAACTACTGGCTCTATGGGAGAGTAGACTCAACACTGGAGAACAGACTTCATGGCATTTCCACTTCCCCAAGTTCCCTGAAAGACTCATTTAAACCCTGTCTTTATGACTGTTCTTGTTTTGCCCAGTAACTCCTCAGCAATAGGGAGTTGCATTTAGTTCTGTGGGGTTATTCCGGTTCATGTATTACAGCATGAGACACCAGTCCAGCTCTGAAAGGTTGTTCCTTCTTGTTTGTAGCTTTGTCCCAGTACAGCGGGGATCCCCGAACAGAGTGGAATCTCAACAATCACACCAGCAAAGCTGAACTTCTACAGGCTGTTCGAACCTTCCGATACAAGGGGGCAACACCTTCACAGGTAACCTGAGAACTGTAGCAGGAAGAGGTAACACAATAAACATGCCTGCAATTCGAGAACGCTTTTTCATTTAAAATATGTAAAGTGTGTGCATGATTGAGTCGTACAGTCAGGGGAGCGCAGGTTCCTGACTGTGCCTAGTGTTAGTCTTGACTCGGGATCCGACAAGGTCTTTACATTGGCCCTGACACTACCATGGCTTCAAGGTCAAATCGTCAGGGACTGCTTCAGTTCATCGCTACAGTGACCTCTACTGGCAAGGCTTATGAACTCAAGAGGCTAGCCTTTGTCCTCTAGGGGCTCTGTTAAGCTCCTGGGTGGAACATGGAAAGCTCATATAAAATAGCTGATCACTAGATAGTGCTGGCTGGTACTGCTATAAGAGCACTTTGGATGATCTGGCCTGTGCAGCTTATACTGTATGTCTTTGACAGGCAACTAGAACTGAAGAGCAGCCCCTGATCTGTTGTATTGAAAGTTCCAGCTTTGTGAATAGGACCCAGCTATACATTGAGAACAATCTAGAACAATTGTAATGGAATTAAAGGCTATACCTTGAGAACCACGTGTCCACTTATTTGGTTTTGAAAATATGCATAGCACCTGTAATGTGTTAATATTTTAAAAAAATGTAACATACATCATTTTTATGGTGTGTTTCTTGTCTCTGTTGTAGTTCTTGTTGTGACACACGTGTTGTTTCTTGTCCATGTTGTAGGTCTTGCTCTGACACGTGTTGTTTCTTGTCTTTGTTGTAGGTCTTGTTGTAAGACACGCGTTGTTTCTTGTCTCTGTTGTAGGTCTTGCTCTGACACACGTGTTGTTTCTTGTCTCTGTTCTAGGTCTTGTTGTGACACATGTGTTGTTTCTTGTCCGTGTTGTAGGTCTTGTTGTGACACGCGTGTTGTTTCTTGTCTCGTGTTGTAGGTCTTGCTCTGACACACGTGTTGTTTCTTGTCTGTGTTGTAGGTCTTGCTCTGACACACGTGTTGTTTCTTGTCTGTGTTGTAGGTCTTGCTCTGACACACGTGTTGTTTCTTGTCTCTGTTGTAGGTCTTGTTGTGACACACGTGTTGTTTCTTGTCTGTGTTGTAGGTCTTGTTGTGACACACGTGTTGTTTCTTGTCTCTGTTGTAGGTCTTGTTGTGACACACGTGTTGTTTCTTGTCTCTGTTGTAGGTCTTGTTGTGACACACGTGTTGTTTCTTGTCCGTGTTGTAGGTCTTGTTGTGACACACGTGTTGTTTCTTGTCTGTGTTGTAGGTCTTGCTCTGACACACGTGCTGTTTCTTGTCTCTGTTGTAGGTCTTGTTGTGACACACGTGTTGTTTCTTGTCCGTGTTGTAGGTCTTGTTGTGACACGCGTGTTGTTTCTTGTCTCTGTTGTAGGTCTTGTGACACGTGTTGTTTCTTGTCTCTGTTGTAGGTCTTGCTCTGACACACGTCCTTGAAGAGAATCTGGCAGTGGAGTCGGGGGCGCGGCCAGGACTCCCTCAGTTTGTGGTTCTGCTCACCGACGGTAAATCTCAGGATGACGCCAACACTTCGGCTCAGAATCTGAAGAACGCTGGTGTTGAAATCATTGCTGTCGGTAAGTGAGGCGAGCAAGCACAAGGAAACATGGTTCAATGAACAATGTGGCCGTGTTTATGCTGGATGCATCCTGGTTCCATTAAAGCTGCAGGAACACGAAGCCACTCTGGGGTAGATATACTGAAGTGTTGCGCCTGTCGCAAACCAGCTGCAAACGAGTCGGAAGCCTAGGGTGAAAGGTACTAAACAAGCACGATGCTGTTAGCGACTTTTTAGGGAATGCTTTGCGGCAGCAGTTTTTCTTTGCAGCTCAACCTTAGATTAATATGTAATTATGGCGTTCCTGCATAAATTCACAAAAAGGGTGTGGAGATCAGGGTTCTCAAATATTATAATGAGATGTACTAATGCTGCCAACAATTGCGACACTTACAATTGCATCAATTTGTTAAGAATTTTTGAAAGCATGTTTTAAACAGTCGCAATTGTTAATGACATTTCCCAGTCCATTTTTTCTCGTGTGTTGCCAGTTGTGCTCAATGTATTTTTCAGGTGAACACCCAAGTACCTAATTTTCACTGAAGTCAGGGTGTACTTGCAGGACTTAAAAACACATTTCTATGACATTTCTGGTTTCCCCAACGTGTTGGGAGCAATAGACTGCACACATGTGCCGCTAACCCCTCCAGCTCATTCTGAGCATCTGTATAGGACCATGATCTATTTTGTGTTAATTGTCTAGGCCACTAACTAAGTCACGTTGAAAATAATAATAATAAAAAATAAAATAAAAAACCCTGCTAAAATCATTCAGTTTCAATTTAAAATAATCTTTTATTCACCAATGTGTACAATGCAGCAGCATGATTTATTTTGTGTTACCGATAGCCTACAGGTTAAAGTAAAAAGAAAGTGCGCTAGTGTCACAAAGACGGCCGACAGTGGGTGACGTCAGACCAGAAACAGGAAGTAATACACAGAAGCTTGGGGTTGTGATGAAGCTGAGCGCGTGATCGCGCTCAGCATTTAATAATTAACAGGACAGAAAATAAAAGGTTTAAACACAAAAACAGCACACGGCACTTACGCCAAAATAAACAGACATAAACAAAACGGACTATCACTAAACAAAACGGTGCACGGAGACAAACAAACACGGTGCGTACAAAAACACTTATACTTATTCTTATATTTTATTTTCTCTCCTTCTCCACTCCCGTTCTCCACTCTCGAACACCCAACACCCCGAGTGGGTGAAAACATGCAGCTTTTATGCAGTTGTACCAAGACTCGATTGCTAATCAATCATTCAATCGGAGTCTCGGTACAACTGCACGTGAATTAACTAAGTGCAATCCCGTGACACACATTATACACATTTTATCTGCACGTGAAGTGAAGTGATGTGCAATCCCGTGCCTCAATACAATTACATCTTAAATACACGTGAAACACACACCCGTTTATATCCCGTGTACCAATCGCTATACACCAACATTTACACACGCAACATGCAACATATAACACAAACTACGCACAAGGGCGTGGCCACATTGCCACATATACCCCCCCTTGTGCGCAGCACACATGGCCTCAACGGCCACCTCCCCCCTTAAAAACCCAGCAGTCCAGGACAAAGTCTCGGGCTGGGAAGGGAGGCTTCAGTGGGCCCATGGCTGGCAATGCTGTCAGCACCCCTGCCGGTAGTGGCACGGCTGACAGCATGCTGGTCCACTCCTGCAGCGAAATTGCTGCTGGGGATGCTGGTCTCCTGACCTCTCCCCTTTCTTCGTGGCGGTAGCTCCCTCCTGTGGGGCTCCGGCCACAAGAACTCCTGCAGCGAAACTGCTGCTGGGGAAAGTGGTCTCCTGACCTCTCCCCTGTCTTTGTAGCCGGTAGCTCCCCTTTCTGGGGCTCCGGCCACCGTACTCCCTGTGGTGGAGGTGCGGGAAACAGAGACAGCTCCTGCTGTTCTGCTCCTGGCAGTGGCGGAGGCAGAGGCAGCTCCTGCTCCTCTGCTCCTGGCGGAGGTAGAGGCAGCTCCTGCTCCTCTGCTCCTGGCGGTGGCGGAGGCAGCAGGTATTCACCCTCTGCTGGTGGAGGTGGGAGGGGCAAGCAGTCCTCCCACGACAATGAAGCCGGAACCAGCAGGTATTCACCTTCTGCTGGTGGAGGTGGGAGGGGCAAGCAGTCCTCCCACGACAAAGGCGGCGGAACCAGCAGGTACTCACCCTCTGCTGGTGGAGGAGGCAGCGGCAGCTCCTGCTGCTCTGCTCCTGGTGGTGGCGGAGGCAGAGGCAGCTCCTGCTCCTCTGCTCCTAGTGGAGGAAGTGGTGGAGGTGGTGGAGGCAGAGGCAGCTCCTGCTGCTCTGCTCCTTGCGGTGGAGGCAGCTCCTGCTCCTCTGCTCCAGGCGGTGGCGGAGGCAAAGGCAGCTCCTGCTCCTCTGCTCTTAGTGGAGGAAGCGGTGGAGGTGGGAGCAGCGTGTAGTCTCCTGGCGATGGAGGTGCGAGCAGCGTGTAGTCTCCTGGCGATGGAGGTGCGAGCAGCGTGTAGTCTCCTACTGTTGCAGGGGACTGGTGCAGCTCCGCCTCTCTTGCAGGGGACTGGTGCGGCTCTCCCGCTCTTGCAGGGGACTGTGGTGGAGGCAGAGGCAGCTCCTGTTCCTCTCCTCCGGGTGGTGACGGTGGGGGAAGTGATACCAGCAGACGTTCACACTCTGCTGGTGGATGGGAACCCAGCAGGCATTTACCCTCTGCTGGTGGACACGGGGACAGCAGGCATTCTTCCTCTGCTGGTGGACACGGGGACAGCAGGCATTCTTCCTCTGCTGGTGGACATGGGGACAGCAGGCATTCTTCCTCTGCTGGTGGAGATGGGGACAGCAGGCATTTTCCCTCTGCTGGTGGAGATGGGGACAGCAGGCATTCTCCCTCTGCTGGTGGACATGGGGACAGCAGGCATTCTCCCTCTGCTGGTGGAGGTGGAACCAGCAGGCATTCTCCCTCTGCTGGCAGCTTGGGTCCTAGGGCTGTGGAAGCCCGACTTCCCTCTCTTTGGGCTGTGGACGCACCGACTCCTCCCTTTTGGGCTGTGGACGCACCGACTCCTCCCTTTTGGGCTGTGGACGCACCGACTCCTCCCTTTGGGCTGTGGACGACCGACTCCCCCTCTTGGGCTGCTAGGGACGTTCGGGCTCCTCCCACTCAGGCGCAGGACGTTCGGGCTCCTCCCACTCAGGCGCAGGACGTTCGGGCTCCTCCCACTCAGGCGCAGGACGTTCGGGCTCCTCCCACTCAGGCGCAGGACGTTCGGGCTCCTCCCACTCAGGCGCAGGACGCTCGGGCTCCTCCCGCTTCCTCCTCACTTTTCCCCTCTCTGCCTCCTTCTCCTCACCTTCCTCATTTGGGCTGGTTCCTCCTCCTCTTCCTGGAAGGGGCAGACAGCCACCGTGTGCCCATACACCCCGCAGGCAAGGCACCAGCCTTGGTCCTCCAGCCTGCCGAGGAGCTCCTCTAGGTCCCTGCAGCCGTCTCTCCAGCCTTCCATTTTTATTTTTTTAATTTTTTCCCACAACAACAAAAACTGCGGTACCCGCTCTGGCCTGAGTCCTGGAGGTGCTGGTAATCCCACGCAGGACACCACGTGTCACAAAGACGGCCGACAGTGGGTGACGCCAGACCAGAAACAGGAAGTAATACACAACAGACAGTGAGGTTGGTGAAGCTGAGCACTTGGTTGTGCTCAGCATTTAATAAACAAAATAAAAGAACACAAAACAGCACACGGCACTTACGCCAAAATAAACAGACAAACAAAACGAACTAACACTTAACAAACGGTGCACGGAGACAAACAAACACGGTGAGTACAAACACACTATACTTCTTCTTATATTTTATATTTTCTCCTTCTCCACACCCGTTCTCCACTCTCGAACACCCAACCCCGAGTGGGTGAAAACATGCAGCTTTTATGCAGTTGTACCAAGACTCGATTGCTAATCAATCATTCAATCGGAGTCTCGGTACAACTGCACGTGAATTAACTAAGTGCAATCCCGTGACACACATTATACACATTTTATCTGCACGTGAAGTGATGTGCAATCCCGTGCCTAAATACAATTACATCTTAAATACACGTGAAACACACACCCGTTTATATCCCGTGTACCAATCGCTATACACCAACATTTACACACGCAACATGCAACATATAACACAAACTACGCACAAGGGCGTGGCCACATTGCCACAGCTAGGTATTCATTTGATTTTACTACTGTACTGTATACTGTATAGACCTACTGTACAGATTTATATTTTTTACATAATGTAATGTGTAGCCTACCCAAAACACATTAGTGTTATTTCAATGATTTACATTTAAAATACATTGAGCACTATAAATGTATGTGTGTGATTTTATTGTATTGTTTCTTAAGCCCGACACCTCCTTATGTTGGACAAACATGTCCGGTTTAGCGAGGGGCTACTGTATGATTATGAAAAGCTTTTGGGGGTGAAGGTTGGGGCCCCACTATACAATCTGATGGGATTAAACTGATGGGAATTGATATATTGATTTTATTTTGACTCAACCCTGAAGATAAAAGTCTTTTATGGGGTGAGGGAGAAGTTCAACCACGCACCCTCAATTCTCGGCCTCTCTTTTTGAGATTTTGTAAGGTATTGTTTTATCTATAGACAACATGAGAACTTGAGAACATGAGGAGCTGAAACCACCAATCTAACTAATTCAGTTGAAATCCCCTAGTTGAGTTGTTTGTGTTTGTTTTCCCAGGTGTGAAGAACGCAGATGAAGCTGAGCTCAGACAGATTGCCTCTGAGCCCATTGAAGTGAATGTGCACAATGTGAATGACTTCCCACTGTTGAGCCTGCTGGTGGACAGACTCGTCAGGATCCTGTGTGGAAGAATCGAAGAGAGGAGCAAGGGAGCGAGTAAGAGGAGCGCGGGGTTCTGTTCCAGTGTGTCTGATACAGCACACAGCTACACTAACTGTGCACATGGGTTCTGTTCCAGTGTGTCTGATACAGCACACAGCTACACTAACTGTGCACATGGGTTCTGTTCCAGTGTGTCTGATACAGCACACAGCTACACTAACTGTGCACATGGGTTCTGTTCCAGTGTGTCTGATACAGCACACAGCTACACTAACTGTGCACATGGGTTCTGTTCCAGTGTGTCTGATACAGCACACAGCTACACTAACTGTGCACATGGGTTCTGTTCCAGTGTGTCTGATACAGCACACAGCTACACTAACTGTGCACATGGGACTAATTAAAGTGCTATACGGTGTTACTGCTGGATTATAGGTTGAAGTCAGTACTGTAAAAGTCACAGGTCTCATTTTAAAAACATTCCTTTGTAATAATGTCCAATAAAAACAAACCATTTTACGTCCCAAAGCCATTTGAAATACAGACTTGGCTGCAGTACTTGTGTTATGTACTGAAGTCTGACGTTTTGGTTGTTCCTAGAAGTCATCTGATTCCAGGAGGGGTGAGGGGGCCTCGAGTTGTTATGCTCCCTGCCTTTGGCACTCCGTCCAGAGCCACAGTCGAGTCTTTTAAATCAAAAGTAAAAAAGCAGAATTGTGTGCGTTGGCTTATTCTTGAGCTAGATTGATTGGACAATGGGCTCTTTTCATTGTTTAGTTTATAGAGTTTTATTGCAAAGCACCCTGGGATATTCCACAGGCAGAGCACTATATAAAAGCTAATGGCATTGTATTGATTGAGTTGTATCATTTTTACAGTGACTATCATGGATAGTTTTGGTGATTGTGCATGCAGTTATAAAAATGGATGTACTTCTAGGAATTTAACAGACATGTCTGTGTACAGAATCCCTAATACAAGTGGAAGCTTAGGGAAGCATTGTAAAGAATTGTGAGGTTTACATATTAATAACCGGGGTAAACTATGGTAAATGCACAGTAAACCATGGGGAAACTGCAAGAATCCTGTGGTTTCGTTTTATAAGGGATGTTTCTGTTAAATATTATGAACAAGGTCTTTCAGTTTTTACTTCTTTCCATCTGAAAAAAACTACTGATTTATTCTAAGAAATCCATGGCTTTAAAGGGTACATAAGGACCTTTTTATTTTATTGTGTTACATGTTCCCATGTGTTGCTACAACTGTTTACATAAGGTGTGTGTATTGTTTTAATTTTTTTACATTTTTTAAACTTTTAAATTGCATTCCCTGCCTCAAGATGGCTTCCCATGTACCTGCATGGAGCTCTCAGAACTACATTTCCCATCATCCTCCTGCTCACTGGTAAATCCATCTCAGTTAATGTGAGCAGGAGGATGATGGGCCAGTTTAACATACTGTAGTACTGCTACGAGTTGATGTCGCCACCATTTGAATTTGTCTCACATGGACTCGTGATTGTCACAGGCACAGCAGGTGCTATAGTACAGAAGTGAAATGTCGCTCTTGTTTTTCATTGATAGCTTCGCACACACATGTATGTGCTGCACCTGTAGCCTGAGGGACAGTTTCTCAGAGTGTGCTCCTGTGTTTCACAGTGAACAGACCCACACAGCTCTATCCTGCTCCAACGAATCTGCTTTTCTCTGAGCTGACAGCCAGGAGCTTCCGATTGAGCTGGACTGCTCCCCCCGTGCCTGTCAACAAATACAGGGTGGTCTATCACAGTGCCAGCGGAGGCAGCCCAAGGGAGGTAGGGGAGCAAACAGCAGCTTGTGCACAACTCACCATGTTCTCCAATATACACACAGTGGGCCCTGTTCACAAAGCTTTAATTCAAGAGCTCCAACCCATCAGTAGATCTGTGGATAACGGAATCACGGAATTAGCAGCTTCCCTTGGAATTCTCAGTCTTCCACAGATTCAACATATTATGTTTACTTGATTTGCAGTTTTATAAGCCATTATTACTACAAAGCACTCTCCTCTATTTCATGGTGTGACTCTTCTCCTCCAGGTGGTGTTGAATGGGCTGGTCTCCAGCACTCTCCACTATTTCATGGTGTGACTCTTCTCCTCCAGGTGGTGTTGAATGGGCTGGTCTCCAGCACTCTCCTCTATTTCATGGTGTGACTCTTCTCCTCCAGGTGGTGTTGAACGGGCTGGTCTCCAGCACTCTCCTCTATTTCATGGTGTGACTCTTCTCCTCCAGGTGGTGTTGAAGGGCTGGTCTCCAGCACTCTCCTCTATTTCATGGTGTGACTCTTCTCCTCCAGGTGGTGTTGAACGGGCTGGTCTCCAGCACTCTCCTCTATTTCATGGTGTGACTCTTCTCCTCCAGGTGGTGTTGAACGGGCTGGTCTCCAGCACTCTCCTCTATTTCATGGTGTGACTCTTCTCCTCCAGGTGGTGTTGAACGGGCTGGTCTCCAGCACTCTCCTCTATTTCATGGTGTGACTCTTCTCCTCCAGGTGGTGTTGAACGGGCTGGTCTCCAGCACTCTCCTCTATTTCATGGTGTGACTCTTCTCCTCCAGGTGGTGTTGAACGGGCTGGTCTCCAGCACTCTCCTCTATTTCATGGTGTGACTCTTCTCCTCCAGGTGGTGTTGAACGGGCTGGTCTCCAGCACTCTCCTCTATTTCATGGTGTGACTCTTGGTCTCCAGCACTCTCCTCTATTTCATGGTGTGATGTGGTCTCCATTTGCACTCTCCTCTATTTCATGGTGTGACTCTTCTCCTTCAGGTGGTGTTGAACGGGCTGGTCTCCAGCACTCTCCTCTATTTCATGGTGTGACTCTTCTCCTTCAGGTGGTGTTGAACGGGCTGGTCTCCAGCACTCTCCTCTATTTCATGGTGTGACTCTTCTCCTCCAGGTGGTGTTGAACGGGCTGGTCTCCAGCACTCTCCTCTATTTCATGGTGTGACTCTTCTCCTCCAGGTGGTGTTGAACGGGCTGGTCTCCAGCACTCTCCTCTATTTCATGGTGTGACTCTTCTCCTCCAGGTGGTGTTGAACGGGCTGGTTGGTCTCCAGCACTCTCCTCTATTTCATGGTGTGACTCTTCTCCTCCAGGTGGTGTTGAACGGGCTGGTCTCCAGCACTCTCCTCTATTTCATGGTGTGACTCTTCTCCTCCAGGTGGTGTTGAACGGGCTGGTCTCCAGCACTCTCCTCTATTTCATGGTGTGACCCTTCTCCTTCAGGTGGTGTTGAACGGGCTGGTCTCCAGCACTCTCCTCTATTTCATGGTGTGACTCTTCTCCTCCAGGTGGTGTTGAACGGGCTGGTCTCCAGCACTCTCCTCTATTTCATGGTGTGACTCTTCTCCTCCAGGTGGTGTTGAACGGGCTGGTCTCCAGCACTCTCCTCTATTTCATGGTGTGACTCTTCTCCTCCAGGTGGTGTTGAACGGGCTGGTCTCCAGCACTCTCCTCTATTTCATGGTGTGACTCTTCTCCTCCAGGTGGTGTTGAACGGGCTGGTCTCCAGCACTCTCCTCTATTTCATGGTGTGACTCTTCTCCTCCAGGTGGTGTTGAACGGGCTGGTCTCCAGCACTGTCCTGCAGGGGCTGTCCTCCCTCACAGAGTACCACGTCTCAGTGTTCCCTGTTTATGAAAAGAGCGTTGGGAGCGGACTGCGAGGATCACAGACCACATGTAGGTGAATTTACACAATAACAGCATTCCAGGGATGGAAATAAGGCTGTAATACTGCTGCTTTTAATGTGCTGGTGTCTTGGAAGTATTGTACCAAAAATAATAGATACTCCTGCAAAAACACTGTCAGTCGATCAGGGGTGGAAATAAGACTCCCTTGCATAGCAGTTTGATCCATTTCTGGTTTTACTATGAGCTTAATAAGACACACATGAGCTTGTTACCTGTGCACTGTGGCTAATCAAGCTTGTATGAAAACCTGGAATGGGTGAAACTGCTTCTAATTGTATGCTTTTATTTAGCTAATAATACATGGGATGGAAATCAGTTATTAAAGTGATACATGTGAACGTTATTGAGCCGCTTGGGATGGTACATAAGAAGAGTCTAAGACATGTTTGGAAATGAGAAAGGCCATTCGGCCCATCGAGGCTCGTCCATTTTCCCCTACTGGGGAGGGACCTAATTTAAAAGCATAAAATCTCTCTCTTTTTTTTAATGTTCCCAGCGTTTTAGATCCTACTACCTCACCTGGCAGGCTGTTCCATGCATTTATAAATCTCTGTGAAAAAAGGGCTTCCTGCCTTCTGTTCTGAACTTACTTCCATTCTTCTCTATGTGCTAAATTTGAAGTCGTCTCTTGGGTTAACTTTATCTCTACCATTTCTGATTTTAAAGACTTCAATCAAGTCCCCTTGTTCCCTTCTTTTTTCTCAGCTGAAGAGATGTAATTCTTTTGACTCACAGCTCATGTCATTAAGTCCTGGGATCATCCTGTAGCGTATTCTCTCCAGAACATTTCAGTGTGGTGGTAATAAGCTTGACAGTAACAGGAGTGATATAAAGCATGTTGTACTGTATTCCTTTGCTGTGTAACATTAACACTGCTGTGTGAATTGCAGTGCCTCTGGCGCCCCCACAGTCTCTCCATATATACTCCTCAACTCACAACAGCCTGCGAGTCCGCTGGCAGCCAGCAGGGGGAGCCACGCAGTACCTGGTCTTGTATTCCCTGCTGTCGGAGGGAGAACCGGATGATGGCAGAGAGGTAGGGCAGGAACGGCACACAGTGTAACACAGGTCCACGTTTCATCAACTGGAATGTTGGTCCACAATATTTGCTATGGATGGGGGTGTGTGTGGGGGGGGGCACGTTTTTATAACACCCATTGGGTCCCATTGACATAGAAGCTGCTGAATCAAACCTTTTCTTTACTTGATAATGACACTAATAATGCTGTGTCTGGCAGGTGAAGTTTGAGCCGGAGCAGACAGACATTGAGATCGAAGGCTTGCAGCCCTCGACGGCGTATTCTGTAACTGTGTACGCCCTGTATGGGGAGGAGCCCAGTGATCCTGTCACTGCAACAGGGACCACATGTGAGCATGAGAGGATTACAGGGCTTTCTAAAGAAAGCAGCTTCTTAGTACAAGAAGAGCCACAAACACAAATACAATTTCAGACAGTAACCCAAACTAGGTTTGATTTAACAAGAAACCTGACAACATGTAACAGCAAAGCTAAAGTTAAATAAGCTTTTATCAGGTTAAGCAAACTGCATTTTAATTGTGATGGCACTACCTGTATACAGTAGCTGCATTTATTTGTCCCAAAATGCCATTAAATAATGAAATACATGCCATAACGTGTGCATCTCTCATATAGTGAAGAGCTGTATTGATGTACTGGAGTAGTTTTCTCAGGTCCTGTTTTAATGCCTGTTTTTCTCCTGTGGTTCTGTTGAAGTGCCTCTGAATCCTCCCAAAAGCCTGTATTTCCCAGAAGTGAGCCACAGCAGTGTGCGAGTCAGCTGGGTCCCGGCTTCAGAGAGAGTGAACCGACACCGTATCACCTACATCACAAACCGGGGCAGTGACGTCAAACAGGTGCCATTCCAACACTTAACAGTGCAGACCTCCCTCCTTACACCAGCGATGAGAGCAAGGCTCCCATTGCAGTTTCATCCAATCCTGCTTTTGCTATAAGACACACCTGAGATTACCTGTGCACTGGGGCTAATTAAGCTCGTATTAAAACCTGGAATGGGTGAGACTGCTTTGGAATAGGAGTCTTATTTCCATACCTGTTATACCACCAGACATGGAGCAGGTTCATCAATGTTACTCTGGTTAAAGCACTAGCCCAAATGTCTATTTGATTTTGACCTTGTTTCTCGTTGAGCATGGATTTACTGCCAATCCGAGCTGAAGCCGCATTGATAGTCTACCCGAGTTCAGTGAAAAGACTCTGTTTCAGTTTGACGGATGTTGGCTGTTCTTTCCCAGAAAGCCTTGCAGTTAAAGTCACATTAATTTGTTTACAGAACCAAAAGGATGGGTGCTATTGCTGTGCTTCCGACAATCCTAACAATTTATTGGAGCTTTTTGTTACTAAGAAAACAAAACAAAAATATTAAAGCACAGAAGGTCACCTCGAATGTGGATTAAATGTTTACGCCCACTCGTCACGTGATTGGTCAGTGTTGTGTGACATACTTTCATCTATCCTGCTTTGGGGCAGCTTTGGATTGGTAGCCAATGTGGGTTGGCTCAATTAACATGGAAACGCAGTATGAGGGGCAGCAGGGTTTTCAACCTAGGTTGAGCGGTGCTTGGAAACAAGGTGTTTCCAAGCACCTGGATTGCTCTGCATCAGCATATCATGCCAGCTTTGTCATCTATTTGTTTGGTACCAGTTCACCAAAGGAGCTGTTTTAAGATTCTGATCCTACCTTCCAAAGCTATGAGAGGCCACGCCCCTTCTACATCTCCAAAGCTATGAGTGGCCACGCCCCTCTCTACATCACTGATCTTTGAACTCCTTACCAGCCCTGCCCCTCTCCATGGTCCTCAAATCAGACTCTGCTGACAGAGCCACTAGTCCAGTAAGGAATTCAGACTCTTATTTAAGTCTCACCTTGAGACCTATTTATTTATATATAGAGCAGATATAGAAACAATAGGCACTCGTGTGTGAACATCTTAGACCACTTTGTGCTTTAATTAGGCATCTTAAACAAAAAAGTTCCTAATTTGCCTATTTTGACAATTTTCCAAGATTTTCAGTTCCAGTGGTTTGATTTCATATGCACAACAAATCAAAACAACAGAAGCAATGGGGTGTTCTAATAAATGTGTTTTTTTTGTTTCTCTCTGAAGGTAGAAGTTGTTGGCACATCATCAGTGCTCCTCCGAAACCTCTCGTCGCTGTCCAGCTACACTGTGACTGTCCATTCCATGTACGATGAGGGGCTCTCCGCTCCAACAGAAGGCAACATCACCACCTGTAAGAAACACTGCCAGTCAAGGCTTGCTCCGCTCCACTGAGGAACTCCTCAGTGAAATCTGACATGCTGTTTGATGCTGGTTTAATGACTGCTGTTTACAGTATGCTTTATTAAGCGCTTTCGTTTCAGTGAAGGTCCCGTCTCCGTCCGATTTCAAAGTGACCAACTTCTCTGGCAAGGTGCTTGTGCTGAAGTGGAAGAGTGCAGCTGAAGACGTCCTCTCCTATCAGATCAAGTGGATCTCTCTCAGCGGAGGCAAGCTGAATGAGGTGAGCCTGTCAGAGAACCCAAGAAAGTCACCCAGTAATGCAGACCATGTGCGGGTCTTTGCTGAGACATGAATCTAGTCAACACGTTTGTTAAAGATTTTTGTTTAGTTTAATATTACTAAATATTCTACCTTTGAAATGCTTTATCATTATGAATGAATCTTATATGACAATTGAATTGTGGTAAATTGCATGCTACTTAAACACATTATAGTTGAGATTTCTTAATCTGCAGGGATGGAAATAAGACTCCTATTGCATAGCATTTTCACCCATTCCAGGTTTTAATACAAGCTTGATTAGCCACAGTGTATAGGTAACAAGCCTGGGTGTGTCTTATTAAACTCATAGTAAAACCAGAAAAGAATCAGATTGCTATGCAAGGGAGTCTTATTTTCACCCCTGATTGATTGACAGTGTTATTGCAGGAGTATCTATTATTTTTGGTACAATGCTTCCCAGACCCCAGCACATTAAAAGCAGCATTAAGGGCGGTGCGTTTGTGATTGCAGCTGACAGTGAGTGGAGATGCAGAATCGGCAGTGCTGGAGGCAGTGGATGACAATGCTGAGTACCAGATCTCCCTGTCTGCCCTCTACAGCGATGGAGCTCAAAGCGACGCTGTGGCAGCTCGTTACAGCACCTGTACGTAAGAACAGGGCTCCTCATTCCCTCTTGTTGTGTAGCGGGCAGTGCTGTGTGCTGCACTGCCGTTACAGATTCTGTCCCCTGTCTGGGAGATAAGATAAGGTGAAAAGCTCTAAAACCACAAATGCAGACAGACTCTTTTGCATAGTGGTTTAGGCGCTCGCCTGCAGTGTGCGGGGTCGTCGGTTCACACCCAGCCTCTGTCCTGTTACATTTGCACTTAAACAATGTTAATGAGTTTAACACAGAGTTTTCTTCCCTCCCCCCACAACATTATTATTGAAGGGGTAAAAACTGGCTTGCGTCAATAACTACAATGTTACTAAGTTATATTTGTACATGTATATTATAAAACACCTGCCTTTAAATCCTGTCCATCTAGAAACTGGTATTATATTAGCCACTTACCTACAGCTATCTTCAGAGCAGTGAGACTGTTTGTGAAGTAATGTCACTCTGATTCACAGTATACAAGTATTCATTTCAGTTAGGCCAGCCTTACAGTCCCATGACATGAACTAGTATAATAGGTCTTATTTACGTGCTGCTTACGTGGGTGTCCTCTCTCTCTCTCTCTCTCTCTCTCTCTCTCTCTCTCTCTCTCTCTCTCTCTCTCTCTCTCTCCCGTCTGCTGTTTGTCTGCTTTCTTTTCATCTCCCCTCGTAAATACATGAGATTTTCAGTCAGTTTGTTCGGTCAAGGGCACAATTATATTCTCAATGTTTTAGAACATTACAGCTTAAACAGAGCCACATACTGTAGGCTAAACAAAGGACGCGCTTGCACTGACACATTAACATTAACAAAGCTGTCTCTCCTGCTTTTTTTTTTTAACTTTTACTCAAACTCGGGAAGTGACATACCCAACAATAATTACTGACAAAACCCACTAGTGGGCAGTATTTAACCAACAACAGTTATAACCAATTACTGCGCAATGTGACGTTTGAGACAAGACTATTATATTTTCCACTTGTGTGACCGTATGAGTTAACAGGGCATTTCTCCCTCCCTCTTCCTCAGTTTCAAGAACTGCCCCAGTCAGTGTGGTAATAGACAGTGAGACAGCAACAAGCCTTGTGGTGAGATGGCAGCACCCTAATGCCCATGTGCAACAGTACAGGGTGGCGTACACAGCTTTGAGAGGAGAGCCAAGGGAGCACATTGTAAGTACAGCAGGAAAGCAGCTTTGACATGACGGTCAGAAGAATAAAGTTAGCCTTTTTACACGTGGAGAAAACATATCAAAAGCTTACTACACAGTTAGCTGTAGAAATGCTATAAAAGTCAACCCTCAATTGAAATGTTCTATTTGTGGTTATTCAGATATTGTGTGCATAGTCAGCCAGCGCCATCTAGTAAACAGACACTGCATAATAAGAATTGAAATGTATCATGGGATTCACTCAATATGGGCCATTTCAATATGGTAATGTAAACAGAGAGTGTGATTTAAGGACAGTTTGACTGTGCTTTCTGATCTAGATAACAGTTCCAGCTAGAGACAGCAGTGTTCTACTGAAGTCCTTGGTCCCAGACACTCAATACAGTGTCCTAGTAACAGCAGTCTATGGCACAAGAGAAGGGGACAGCGAATCTGCACAAGGAAAAACATGTAAGTACAAATTGCATAATAATATATTTCAAACACTTCAATCTGGTTTCACAGACCCTGATTCTAACTAACCCTGGACTATCTTATCTAAGGTAGTACTAGGCAATCCAAGATTAGTGCTAATGTGAGTCTGTTGAAGCCAGCCGTAAAAGGATTTATGCTAGCTTGGGTTGTTCAGTTCTGAACATGCTGTACCTGGGGTGAAGGGCACAGTGTTAAATATACAATGAGCAGCAGTAATGTGTCTTTATACAGAAATCTACTACGAATCCAGTTTAATTGCCTTGCAGATCTGGAAAAATGTTTGTGGATTGATATTCCACTCCTCATTCTGTGCCAGCTTTTCCTTGTTTTTGCCTCATTTGTTGAGGGAAATGCTCGCACCTGAACAGGGATATGCAGCTTTTATATCTAATCAGTCCTGTGTGGAGTGTTTTTTCTACATACACATAGAAAATAAGAGTGCTTGTTTTGCAGTGAAGCTGCGAGTGTCCAGTCTGAATGTCTACAAGTCTGATCACTCCAGTCTGTGTGCTGCATGGAAGCTGAGCCCAGATGCCACCAGCTACAGGATTGTGTTGGAGTCTCTGAAAGGTAGCGTTTGCTGTGGGAAACACCTGCAAAACCAACCCCATGCAGAGCCATCATTATGTGAAAAGGGAGGAATTACCCTTTTTTTAATTGATTTTTTCCACAATACGTTTATATAATCTTTATAAAAGTGTTTTGCAAAGTACTACACAAAATGGGAACCTAAACTTCATGGTATATCTTCAAACTCAAATTTAGAACGTGGATTCTCTGAAGAGAATCACTTTCCTTTGATCAAACTCTGCTTTGCAATGACTGGAAATGTGCCTGATTTGTTTAGGATTTAAATGAATGCAACATTCCAAAATGAGAAAGAAAGATATTCACGTAGCCACGCTGAATATGAGAAGATGTCTGCTTTCAAGCTCTCCACACTTTTCATGTAGTGTAGTTTTACTGTTATTTACTAGAATCTCCTCCAGTGACTCAAGCTGAGAGGAGCACTAACATGGGACCCATGCCTCTAACCCTGTGCTGCCTTGCCTCTGATTCAGACAGGAAGCTGGTGGAGCAGGTCCTGGATGCAGGCTCTAATAGTCATTGCTTCACGGAGCTGCAGTCTGCAGTGATGTATCGGGTCAGTGTGTATGCACAGCTGCAAACTGCAGAGGGACCTCCAGTCACTGTGCTGCACTCCACAAGTGAGTACCAAGTCTGTGGAACATGAATTAAACCATTGCCAGCATGCTTTGAGCATTGTCTTGAATTTGAACACATGTTTCATCTCATGAATAATTTAAAATCTGGACATCATTTTGACCTGTTGATTTTGCCGGTTGGTTTGTACACTGTTCTGAGATGACGTCAGTAAAGACAGGGTTTATTTAGAGTTTATTAACTGCAGGTCTCATCATCACAGGGGTTGAGCAACAACTGTAAATAATAAGCCTTAATAATATTCGGTCAGTAATCAGTGATATAGAAACAATAGGCACTCATGTGAAAATGTTACACCACTTTGTGCTTTAAACAGCCATCATAAACCATTTCTAAAAAGTCTTGTGCATTTTAGTATTTGTGGCTATGTGTTCCTTTTCTCTGACTATTTTAAATGAATTGCACGTGTGGCCTATTAAAGTCATCAATTAAATTAGACAATTACTAATTTGACTATTTTGACAGTTTTTCCCAGATTTGCAGTTCCAGTGGTTTGATTTCATATGCTGCACAACAAATCAAAACAGCAGAAGCAATGGGGTGTTCTAATAAACGTGCACACTGCTGTAAATACTTCAGAGGTTTTGCTGACATATAAATCATTATTAAATTAGTTTGATCTCTTATCAGGCTCTGCTACAGCAAAGCTACCGTCTTCTCCCAGATTCATCCCTAAGAACAATGAAGGTAGGTGCGTTCAGTGCTTTATATTACACTGCTTTATATTACAGGGCTTCATATTACACTGCTTTATATTACGCTGCTTTATATTACACTGCTTTATATTACACTGCTTTATATTACAGGGCTTTATATTACACTGCTTTATATTACAGGGCTTTATATTACTATGCTTTATATTACACGGCTTTATATTACACTGCTTTATATTACAGGGCTTTATATTACACTGCTTTATATTACACTGCTTCATATTACACTGCTTTACATTACACTGCTTTATATTACACTGCTTTATATTACATGCTTTATATTACACTGCTTTATATTACACTGCTTTATATTACACTGCTTTATATTACAGGCCTTTATATTACAAGGCTTTATATTACACTGCTTTATATTACACTGCTTTATATTACAGGGCTTTATATTACAGGGCTTTATATTACAGGGCTTTATATTACACTGCTTTATATTACAGGGCTTTATATTACACTGCTTTATATTACACTGCTTTATATTACAGGGCTTTATATTACACTGCTTTATATTACACTGCTTTATATTACACTGCTTTATATTACAGGGCTTTATATTACACTGCTTTATATTACACTGCTTTATATTACAGTGCTTTATATTACACTGCTTTATATTACACTGCTTTATATTACACTGCTTTATATTACAGGGTTTTGAGAACTACTTTTCCCATTTCTATAGCACAACCAGACAGTCCATAATACTTACATGAACGCATACTGTGGCTGTATGTCATGGGGCTGTTATCTTTCCATAAGGAAAGAAAATGTACATTCAATATGTTTTATTATGTAATGTATGTGGTTTATACATTTAAAATATATAGATTTACAATACATATGCTGTACCTGCATTTTACATGTATGAAACATAAAATTATATTGTTGATATATATATCAACAATATAATTTTATATTCTCAAATCTAACATTTCTAACATTTCTCTTTTATTTAGTGTGTCCAGAAGTCAACATGAGAAACAACCTCGTCAAAGGTATGTGTGAGTGCAAGCATTAGTGAAGCCTGTATAAGAGCATTAGTGAAGCCTGTATAAGAGCAAGCATTAGTGAAGCCTGTATAAGAGCATTAGTGAAGCCTGTATAAGAGCAAGCATTAGTGAAGCCTGTATAAGAGCAAGCATTAGTGAAGCCTGTATAAGAGCAAGCATTAGTGAAGCCTGTATAAGAGCAAGCATTAGTGAAGCCTGTATAAGAGCATTAGTGAAGCCTGTATAAGAGCAAGCATTAGTGAAGCCTGTATAAGAGCAAGCATTAGTGAAGCCTGTATAATAGCATTAGTGAAGCCTGTATAAGAGCACATAGTGAAGCCTGTATAAGAGCAAGCATTAGTGAAGCCTGTATAAGAGCAAGCATTAGTGAAGCCTGTATAAGAGCAAGCATTAGTGAAGCCTGTATAAGAGCATTAGTGAAGCCTGTATAAGAGCAAGCATTAGTGAAGCCTGTATAAGAGCAAGCATTAGTGAAGCCTGTATAAGAGCATTAGTGAAGCCTGTATAAGAGCAAGCATTAGTGAAGCCTGTATAAGAGCAAGCATTAGTGAAGCCTGTATAAGAGCAAGCATTAGTGAAGCCTGTATAAGAGCATTAGTGAAGCCTGTATAAGAGCAAGCATTAGTGAAGCCTGTATAAGAGCAAGCATTAGTGAAGCCTGTATAAGAGCAAGCATTAGTGAAGCCTGTATAAGAGCATTAGTGAAGCCTGTATAAGAGCAAGCATTAGTGAAGCCTGTATAAGAGCAAGCATTAGTGAAGCCTGTATAAGAGCATCAGTGCAGCCTGTATAAGAGCAAGCATTAGTGAAGCCTGTATAAGAGCAAGCATTAGTGAAGCCTGTATAAGAGCATTAGTGAAGCCTGTATAAGAGCAAGCATTAGTGAAGCCTGTATAAGAGCAAGCATTAGTGAAGCCTGTATAAGAGCATTAGTGAAGCCTGTATAAGAGCAAGCATTAGTGAAGCCTGTATAAGAGCATTAGTGAAGCCTGTATAAGAGCAAGCATTAGTGAAGCCTGTATAAGAGCAAGCATTAGTGAAGCCTGTATAAGAGCAAGCATTAGTGAAGCCTGTATAAGAGCAAGCATTAGTGAAGCCTGTATAAGAGCATTAGTGAAGCCTGTATAAGAGCAAGCATTAGTGAAGCCTGTATAAGAGCAAGCATTAGTGAAGCCTGTATAAGAGCATTAGTGAAGCCTGTATAAGAGCAAGCATTAGTGAAGCCTGTATAAGAGCAAGCATTAGTGAAGCCTGTATAAGAGCATTAGTGAAGCCTGTATATAGTGAAGCCTGTATAAGAGCATTAGTGAAGCCTGTATAAGAGCGAGCATTAGTGAAGCCTGTATAAGAACGAGCATTAGTGAAGCCTGTATAAGAGCATTAGTGAAGCCTGTATAAGAGCATTAGTGAAGCCTGTATAAGAGCATTAGTGAAGCCTGTATAAGAGCATTAGTGAAGCCTGTATAAGAGCAAGCATTAGTGAAGCCTGTATAAGAGCAAGCATTAGTGAAGCCTGTATAAGAGCAAGCATTAGTGAAGCCTGTATAAGAGCATTAGTGAAGCCTGTATAAGAGCATTAGTGCAGCCTTTATAAGAGCAAGCATTAGTGAAGCCTGTATAAGAGCAAGCATTAGTGGAGCATGTATAAGAGCATTAGTGAAGCCTGTATAAGAGCATTAGTGAAGCCTGTATAGCAAATGGAATGTATGAAATTATTTAAATAGAGATTTGTATCAAACAAAGTCTGCAGTATGGTAAATCACTAAACTGAACATGGGTCAAGCCCAACTGTGCTTCTTCTTTCAATGCTTGAAATAATGGAGCTAGTTTTGATTCTTCCCTTAGGGTTTAACATGATGGAAGCGTTTGGACTGACCCAGGCTGAGTATTCCTCTGTGGAAGGCGTGTCTGTGGAGCCCTTTGTCTTCAGCGACGTTCCCTCTTACACCGTTTACAAGGACGTGCAGCTGACACAGAGCACCAGGCAAGTTCTGCTGTAAAACACCCGAAGCTGGCTTCTCATCCAGGCCTTGTATCTTTAATTCAGTCAGTTCATGAAAGATTTTTTTTAAATCGCTATTGAATGAGTCTACCACTACTGCTACTGGGAAATCACAGAAAAGATATTGTAACCACAGGGATTATAAGGACACATGAGCGTTAATGTTTCTGAATGAATGTGTTGTAATATCTCTTGTTTAGTCTCATACACCCTGCTGGGATCCCACCAGAGCACACCATTAGCTTTTTAATAAGGCTCCTCCAAGACACGCCCAAGGAGCCGTTCGCAGTCTGGCAGATCACAGATGAGGACTTCCAGCCACAAATGGGAGTAGTGCTGGACTGTAAGTTATTCTTCTCCATCGTTATCATTGTTCCATCCAAATTAAAAACTAAAAAGACTTCTCCACTGGCCTTTTAGTCATATCATCTCTGGAGGCATGGGTTCAAATCAAGCTCAGGTAACCTGGAATGTGTTATCGTTTTATAATAAGGGGACCCTCTCTGCCCTTCACTTTCTTGCTATCCTGCGATTATAGCAGGACAGAGTACAGAGCTTGCTATCCTGCGATTATAGCAGGACAGAGTACAGTTTCTATAAACAAGCATGACAGAGGATCCATAGCGAGGCTGTTGCCAATTGGAATCTGGTTCTGTTGAACTCAGTGCTGAGTTGCAGCATCTATGATGGCCAGTCTGAGCAAGACCCTCCCTTTTAAATCAGAGACTGCCAGAATCTACTAACAAGTTGAATGGCTTTTTACTCAAAGTTTAAAGCTAAAAGGATGTTTCCGAGCAGTGCTCTGACATTTTTTTTGTGTTCAGCCGGCAGGAAAACCCTCAAGTACTTCAACCACGATTACAGGCGAGCGATTCAGGAAGTGACCTTCGACCAGCCAGAGCTCAGGAAGCTGTTCTATGGGAGTTTTCACAAGGTCAGGGTCGGCGCTCAAAAGAGGCGACTGGCTGAAAGCAGGTTGCAGTGGTGACTTTGAAATTAGGGAGAAAAAAAACACATATACAAATACTTAAAGTATGTGCCCCATTTAAAGCAATTGTAGGTAACAAAATAATACCATAAATCTTAGCCATTTTACACTTCCATTGGCTACATAGGCCTCAGATGTGCAGTTTTAAAATAAGCACATGTTATAGCACATATGTATTTGATTTTTAAAACATGATTACTGGGACTACTTTAGGTTAAAGGAAGCTCTGTGCTTCTATGCCTTATTCTTGGGTTACCTGTTTGCACTCCCTAGGTCATTTCACCTCAGCAGTGTTTTCTAGGTCAACACATGTTACTGGCTGAAAGCATGTCAGTCAATCAGGGAAGCAGCTGATTGGTTTATGATGGGAAGGAGGGGTGGGGACAATTTTACTGTCCAGGTGAAATGATCCAGGAAGTGCAGGACAGTCTAAAAGCATGGCTTGTAAACCAAGTTTTCTTTAACTTAGTACCAGATGTGAAGTTCTGAAATGAAAATACATGTTAGCATGCGTTTCTTTCAAAACTCCTATACAATGATAGATGTGCATGACAGAGAAGTTTAATGGAACTATTTTGTTAGCAACAATAGTGACGTGGTCAGGGTTTTGATCTGAAAGAGATTTTCATCATAAATGTTGACACCCTTGGTAAATGTCTCAGCCACAGGGCAGCGATGCGTTTCCAGTAAACCAAGCTTTTCTAAATAAAGCTCTTTTGTGGAGTCATAAAGGATGTATGCTGGCATCACTATTTGCAAACAGGTTGCTTATTGGCTGATTGTCATGTGAATGGACACACCCTGGTGGTGTTCAGTAAGAAGACTGACAGTGTGGTCCTCACTTTGTGATGTTGAAGCTTGTGTTTTTATTTTTCTAGGTGCACATGGTTGTAAGCCAGACCAGTGCTGTTCTTTACATTGACTGCCAGCAGATTGCTCAGAGCTCAGTGAATCCTCTGGGAAACATTCCCACTACAGGCTTCGAGATGCTTGGCAAACTAGTGAAGACCAGGGGACCCAGGAGTGGATCCGCACCAGTAAGTGACATCCCCCATTAAACCAGTGTGTAAAACTCAGTCTCATCTCCTTTAAATAGCAAACCGGTGCTATGTACAGGGCCCAACTACAGCAGAACCTGTCATATCCACTTGAATTGCTTCCAGTGTCCATCGGATATGTGATAATAGTGCATCTCAGACCGAAAATGTAAATTCTCACACCCAGAGGTTTTCATGAAGGATGGTATATATATATATAACTCCTGAGGTGTTCTAATACATTTGCACACTACTGTATATTAAAAACATTACACACGTCAAACTATGATGTATAGGAATGTAAAGTGATATTTTAAATGGCTGCCAGAAATTATAATAATAATACAAAATAATATGTTTTCCTAAGCATTGGAAAGCCCAGAACAGTATGGTGACGCATATAAAACAAAAACATGGCAAACTATGGTAAATAGAGTATAACTAACAGAACAGTGAAAATATGCATATTTTGATCACTTAATATAAATACAGCAAACATTTGGCTTATTGGCACACTAAAAGTAAGTATAGAACAGAAGGTAGGAAGCACTTTTTACACAGAGAATTATAAATGCATGGAATCTAAAACACTGGGAACATTTTAAAAGAAGACTAGATTCTGTGCTTTTAAATGAGTTCCCCGCAGTAGGGGAGTATGGTGTGCTCTTGGCCTTTTCTCGTTCCCAAACCCTTCCTCTTTTCTAATACCTAAGCTCAGGCTGCCTGACTGGAGCTCTCCTGCACAGACAGAGTGCAGTGAAGCCTTGTGTAACTGAGCTGCAGTCACTTTCCTGTCTTCTTGTCCAGTTCCAGATCCAGTCCTTTGAGATTGTGTGCAGCACTTCCTGGGCTTCCCAAGATGCCTGCTGTGACATCCCAGCCCTGGTAAGGGACGCTGACAGCAACCGCACTGCAAACGGAAATCACTGTTGCTTCACCATTTACCCCAAACTGGGGGGCACACAATGTATCCTGGGGGGCTGTGAGAAGGGTCAGGAATTACCGCACACATCTTAACCTATATATATGAACTTAAAGCAAATCTTACTGCTGACACCTCCTGGCATGTCAGCGTTTCTAGATGGCGCTGTGCATCTGACTGGTGCCTTATTTAAGCTTGCATATTATTGGATGAAGACCGCTGCCATGTGATGATGCACGTTGCTTATTAGCTCACTATGTGGTGTGCACATACAGAGAAGCCAGTGGCATGTTGGATTTTTTACCAGCATATGTATGTGGGGGGATTGGTCACGCACTACAGATAAGAAGGGGGGCGCCATCTAAGAAGTTTAAGAACCACTGATATAGCTAACAACCCAAATGATCTTTAGTAGCACTATAATGGCAGTCCAATGGTTCTGTATCCGTGTGTTATTATTCACTTGTCACTATTGTATTATGCATTGTTTTTTTTTACTGTACCATGTATTATGCATTTCTCTGTATTTAAAGTATTATGGATTTTCTTGTTGTTACTGCATCTTGTAAAGCGCTTTGTGATGGTGGTCCACTATGAAAGGCGCTATATAAAATAATGATTGATTGATTGATTGATTGATTGATGGGTAATAGTAGAACAGTGTTAATGTAAGTAGTTCAGATTGTCATATTTCACAGTAAATCTTGCACAGTATGTATTGACGTCGCTTCATAAATCTCCAGTACATATCCATTGCAGTGCTGCGTTACAAAGACTGCTGAGCTTGAGTAATCGCATGCAGGCCAGGGCTAAACAAATCATTTCAGAGAGCAGTCTTTGGATCTGATTGAATGCAGTAATACAGTGTGTGGGATTGTTCGCTGTACTGGTACTGATTTGGTTTGTGTGTCTTTCCCCAGAGGGATGACGAGAGCTGCCCCCCTCCAGCCCACGCCTGCACCTGTACCTCTGATATCAAGGGGGCGCCAGGACCCCCAGGACCCCCAGTAAGTGCTTCCACCAAGGGCTAAATTCTATTGATAATTTGTATGGTAACAAAAACAGTATGTCCTAAGCCCATATGGTATAAATACCGGGCATGGAGGCGACACAGACAGAGAAGCCTCCAATACCTCCAGGATCATCATGGACCAGTCTGAGGGTTCTCTCCAGGAGTTCAGGTAATCTGATCAATTGCCTCTCTCTGTTAATACTAGTGGTTCGTATTGTAGCTAAACAATAGCATTCAATGTAGAATGTTATGTGGGTATTTGGAGCTAATAATTGCTAACATTTGAAACATGGTCTGGTCTCATCCTTCTAGTGTAACAAAGTAGTTAATCCCATGTTTATCTTAATTCATAACCCTTACACTGGCCACTCTGTGACACCTTACACCTGTTCAGTGAGTAGAACGAACGAGTAATATAACATATCCCCTGATTTCCTTCATCTTCTGCAGTTCTCTGATCCGTTTTACTTTCCCAGGGTCCTCCCGGGCCAAGGGGCTCCAGAGGTGACAGTGGGGAACAAGGAGAGAAGGTCAGTGAACATATTCTTGAACGTAATAGTGGGTTCTATTTCTGTGTGAGTTTTTAAGTTTGCTTTCAGTTGTTCTATAATCCATTGAAAAATCCTTCTGGTTGAAGCATGTGTAAATTAATTATAGTTTAATAATTATGGATGTTGTATAATCACACCAGTCTGAACCTATTGAAAAAGTCAAGGGTAAAACATATGCTTTACTGTTCATCTCCACTAGAGGTCACTACAGGGCTTCATTTGTGTGTGAAAGGCTTACAAACAGGTTTGCTAGACTGTAGTAAATGAAACACTGTATCGCTTCTATATCCTGTGTTGTCTGTATTGCACCAATATGTTTTTCATGAATCTGCTGACATTTGTCAATTTTTACTGGGGAACATTTGCAGGAGAAAGAGACTTTCTCTTCTGAGCATCGTCGTGTATCCAGACCATGCTCCCTTCTGCATCAATGCTGCTTTTCTGTTCCCTCAATCCACCACTCATTTCTGTCAGAACACCAGCATTGTTGCAGGAGGGACCAGGAAGTGGACACACTGCGATGCTCATGAGAGAAATCCTCTCCCTCCTGGTGAATGCCCTCGAGTAAAATGTAAGGAAATGTAATGCTATAGACCCATGACGTGTGTGAATACAAATACCACAACAGTCGGGATTATGAAGAAAGATATATACCCCAGGCTTTCCAGGATGCTCGGAGCATGTCAGTGTGATCTAGCAGCAGAAGAACCTCCATGTAGAATCCCTGGATTTAGCTGTTGCATATGGTTCAGTGTCACATAAACTCCTTAGGGCTGCATTTGAGTTCTTCAGCATATCCAGTCCTATAACAGGGTTAGTGAAAGCCTACTTCAGGGACTTGCAGAGTTCTCCAGAGTTTGACACTGCTTGGTAGTTTCTTGAAGTTGGAATCATGGCAGGTTGAACCGTTTCTCCACCAGCCTTCACCATGGCAATGGAAGTCATTATTAGTGCCTCGAAATGGGTAGTGGGAGGAGAACACCTGGCTTCTGGCATGCGGCTGTCACCACTTAGAGCATACATGGATGACGTGACCACCATGACTACAACATTAGCCTGCATCAATCCATGACCCGGCTTCTTAGAAATATTGGATTCCGTGGACAGGAATCACAGTGTATAGTGAAGGCTCTGCCCGAGGCTGAGAGAAGCAACTGGCTCTGGTTGAGGATTGGGGACCTCAGAAGAGGTGACGGATGAAGTTAACATCAATGTAAAGGAATGGGTGGCGATGGAAAGTAAACTGGGCTGGGTTGGGTGCTCCACCCAGCTCATTCCACACGGCTGCCATGCTGAGGCGCTAGGGAGGCCACACTTTGGCTGATCCCTGGAGCCAGCATTACAGCCATCAACACTGGGCCAATAGGAAATCCACATTACCTGGAGGAAAAGCGCTGGAGGCTCAAATATTACAGCAAAGCTACATCTTGGGTGGTCTCCATCACTGCTATCTCATTTTATCTGGGGGAAAGACGAGTCCAATATTAGCATGAAGTAAATACAAGCTAATCTGGAACGTTAAAGTGATGTGTTTCTTGTAAACCCTCAGGGGGTTCTGTAACACTTCCAAAAGACCACCCTGGATGAACAGAGGCACACAGATTTGTTCACAGTTTCTACATTTTTATCTGAGCATGGCTGACATAAAGTTCAATATAGTAATGCTTGTTTCTTGGAAAAGTCGTTTTTTTGTTTTTTAATTTCCTCTAATCCGTGGCTGTGATTCAGCACAAAGAGCCCTTGATTTGGAACCTCTTGAAGGAGGAAGTTGGATAGAGAATGAAACAATGAAAGCACCTCACTACTGGAGCACTGCTTTATTGATCTGTCACTGATTCGATTCAAATACAAGGTTAAAATACTTGTATAGATTGGATTTCTTAATGTCTAAGAATACCTGCTTCAGCTCTTTCAACACTGTAGACAGCTCTGGAAAGATAATACCACAAAGAACTGCTGTTTTTTTCTGTGTAGTTGTTGTAGTTTTAATGTGTTTAACTGGGATTAGCACCATTTTCATAAATCATTTTTCCGTAGACAATGATGAAAAATAAAATGTCACAGAGCTTTGCAGAAAGAAATGGTTCCCTTAGCAATGCCAGAAGTGGCTAGTAATGAATGATTGTTTAAAATGAAGTTGTGATTGGTTAATAATTGTAACAATCCCTTGAGACCTGGTAGTTAATGACCTGCCATTACTATTAAGAATAGACTCATTTCTCAAGGAAAGTCTCAATGTCTTTTTTTCCTAAAAGAAAGAAATAGCTTATTTTAACATTAAAAAGATATGTGACTAACATTTCTATAACCCTTGTTTTGCCAAGGGATAGTAAACTAAAGAAACAAGGTTTAGTTTTTGTTTTTTTTGGTACACTTTAAAATGGCATCACTTTGTTCCCCAGGGAGAGCCCGGACCTCCAGGGAAGCCGGGGTCCGATGGAAGGGGAGGTCCACTGGGGTCCCAGGGGCCAAGTGGAATGGCTGTCCGGGGGCCTGAGGTGAGTATCTCTATACTGGGAGGTATGGTGAGAGTAGCCAGACCTCTCATTCAGCCAACAGGGGGTACAATGTGATAAAAAAAACTCTCCTTCAGTACTTAATAAAATTGATAGGGTTGAGCTGGTGTTTGGTTGCCAGTGAATCCACATTACTGGTCTACATTATTTCTTTTTTTATTTCATAGGGCCCTCCTGGGAAGAAAGGAGAAAAAGGAGACAGTGGTAAACCAGGACTACAGGTAACAGCAATCAAGGTCATGGCTTTTCAAGGCTATGAGGCTCCCTTATTTTACAATCCCAAGAGACTATAATTATGTTCAAGAAGGAATGTGGGAAATGCGTCTCAAATCTGGTGGTCTCAGAAAAAGAAGATGAGGATTGGGTGGGAATGGAGACTGAACTGCTCCCTCCCTCACCACCCTAAGAGAAAGGGTGCTCCTTCCAGTCCAGGGCAGGCTTGAGGCATGGAGACTGAACTGCTCCCTCCCTCACCCCCCTCAGAGAAAGGGTGCTCCTTCCAGTCCAGGGCAGGCTTGAGGCATGGAGACTGAACTGCTCCCTCCCTCACCCCCCTAAAACAAGGAGCTTTCTATTTTTGGGCAACATAGACTCAAAAATCAAACAACTCTAGGAAAGACCAAATGATTGTGGGAGATATCCTAGATCGACAAGTGTATGGTCTGAGATCCTGTATCTTATTGCTGTGCTCATACTGTATAATGTAGATTCTTGGAACAGAGAACAGCACACACAGGGTAGGGTCAAACCACATGCTGTTAAACAAACTTATAAAGCAATAAGGAAAGTCCAGGAGAGGCCCTCAGATTTAACATGTAGAATCTCTGTGGTGAAAGACGTCTCAAACAAAGACTGTGAAACCCCCAGCATATATACCCAACTGCTTATCACAAAAGAGTGCAGGGCCTCTCCCTCACAGTATACTGTAAATATCATATAAAAGTGTTCTCTTAGCAAGATTAACAACCTTAATTATGTCAGTTCCAGAACACTCGGTGGTCATTTGGCTTGTCGTCCAGTTTCTGATCCTATCATGCTGTCCAGAGGTCCCTCTGTGTGCACAGCACCCAAGTTACAACTGACATTCCTTATAAAAGACAATGAATTTCCCCCCTGAGAGGCACGTGCAGTCCCTTTTTCTAGAGATATTTATTCCTTTAAATGCATAAAACGTGTTAGTCCCTTTAGCTATAGATAGTAATCCCTTTTAAATACATAGATCAACCCCAACAATACAGATGGCCTGCATAACAGTTGCATATTGTAGCTTGAAGGGCACTCCTAGCTTCAAGCTGTATTTTAAACAATAAAGCGACTGTGCTTTCATTGTACGTACCACATTCCTTTAGAGAGGGGCTGATCTTAAGAATAACAAAATAACAGCTACACCACACCCTAAAGCACTTCATAACGTTCTAATAATTTCCACGCATGAATCCGCACAAACTCTCAGTGCTACCGGCAGTATATTTTAATTTGAATTTATTTGCAGTGTGTAGCTAACACTTCAGCATTTCCAGCAGCTGTAATATGTTTTAATATTCCCTCTCCTGCTGTCCTAATTCAAGCTAACCTGGATGAATTATTCCATCCCAGAGAATGGAAGTCTTCTCAGCAGCTAGTACACCAGAGTGTAACCATTAATCTGTCCCCACTCTGCCCCTGTGGATGGAAGGGATCCCTCACTGGTTCCATGTGGTATTTCTTCCCATTGTGTTTGCATATCCACTCAGGACAGTAGGGGGTTAACAGTTGAACATTTTCAGAAGCAAAAAACAAGTTTCCATTGTCCTGGGATGAAACCGGCTTTGTGTTTTTATAGTCTGTTAATTGCACCTGAGAAATATGAGGTATATCCTTTAACGACTTAGTCATTTGATTCCTGTGGTTTTGACTGGTATCTAAATAGTTCTTACCTGGCTTTGTGTGCTCCTTCCTTCATTCAGTCATGTTCTCAGTCACGTGTATCACAGTGCTGACTGTGTGCGATACAAACTCTGGAGGCACCTGTGCAGTATGTACACACTACACTGAAATATATCGAATTTAGTGTGACAGTACATGGCTGTCATTCATAAAACATAATGGAAAAACCGTTTCAGGTTCTTTGTAAATGATTTGTGTTATTGTAATATTGAGCAATGTATCTACTTAAGATGAGGGAACACAAAGCCACTTTGTGGCTTGGAACTTGGCTTCAGGAGACTAGGTTTCAGGTCACCGCATGGCACACCAGGGGAGACTTGAGGTTTGATACAGCAAAGTTGCCTCAAACTAGGTCTCCCGGTCTCCTGGAACCGAACTGAAAAATAGCTTTGTATTCCCTCAGCTTTATTCTATCATCATAATCTCAGCAATGGTATTTGTGTGTCTCAAATGGGTTCCTGTTTATATTGATCACTGAGTGAAGTATATATAGAATATCATATAGGGTCAGTGTGATCCAAGATGATATCCACCCACAAGAGGTCAGGGCTTGTTAGAACTGAGGGGGTGGAATGCAGCTTGTATCTTACAATATGTTTTATAATATATAGTTAAATAAGAATTATTAAAGCTACAGCTACAGGGTCTACTCTAAATGATACATGATTGAGACCTGGTTTCAGTATTCCTCTCTTTTTATTCTTTCTTTTTCAGGGTCCCCCCGGCCCTCCAGGGCCTAAAGGAAGAGATGGATTACCAGGCCCAAAGGCAAGATGAAATACTTTTGAAGTTCCAAGATACATTTCGAGAGAGCCTTTGATTCATGTTAACTGTTTAAAACCACTATGAAATTGTTTTTAAACAACCTAACCGGCTCGGAAAACCTGCTTTGCACATTCTTAAAAACAGAGCTGTTTAAGAAGCAACACATTACTGAATCATTTATTTCCTTTAATTGTTATAGTATTTCTTGATCTGTCCAATTGCTGCATTCTTTTGTCTCAGTAAGTCATTCTCAACCACCTTGATGTGTTCTGTTTCAGCAATATCAGGAAATTAACCTGCAGTGCTCAGAAACATGCAAATTCAGAACCGGAGACTCTGAAAACATGCTTTTCTTCATTTCGATGCTGGTTCTTAATACAAAAACAAACAAAAAACAGCCCTTCAACTTCAGTGAAGTAGTTGCATCTCAGGCAGCTGTTTTGTGTACAGTCTCTAGCCCTGACTGTCAAACTGAGGTGCAATTTTTATTGTTTCAGGGGATCCGAGGAGTGGAAGGTGTGGCGGGCCCTGGGGGGCCCTCAGGACCAAGGGTAGGTTGTGTTACTGCTGTACTGTACTGTACAGCTGCATTCACAGCCCATGATTAACACACACTGTCTTAACCAAGCTAACATGAGGTGGTCCCAGATTAGTGCCTGTGTCTGTAAAAAACACCCTTTGTGTTGGTAAGTGATATATACTGTACCTGTTTTTATAGGTAAATAAATGAAATGTCGGCCATGAAATCTGAGTAAAACGAACGCACAGATTCTGCTGGACATAATCATCATTTAATGGCAGTGCTATAGAACAGTACATTGTAATGCTGCATGCTGTTTGCAAGCTGCTGTAGTTCTGTTGGGTTATACAGGGTTAGACACTGAACCCAGTCCTGGGTTACAGAAATACTTTACTATGTTGTTTAAATGATCAGGTGACATCTGAGCTATCAGATCTCTGTGTAGTCAGTCCTCAACTTTAATAAACTGCCCTCCCCATCACTACTAAAAGCTTACCAACTGATGACCTGCAGACATAAGGGAGGCTTAATACATGATTGCTTTGTCCTAGTGGATCCATGCTGTGTGTGTGACTCTTTCTGCACTGTGTGATGTAGGGATTTCAGGGAATGCCAGGGTCCCCAGGTGGAGGAGGGGAGAGAGGACCGCCAGGCCCAGTTGGACCCATTGTAAGTGCATTATCTAGAAAGACATTGACAAACCAGTTTGACATGTATGAATGAAGTCCAGGCTGTGAGTCATTCTGCTGATGGCTTTCAGGTTTACAGTTCTGTTGTAAACATGTGCACTCACTGCAGCAAACCCAAACTGTATCTTGATTATGGTTTTTACTCACGCAATGAGACCAAAAAAAACAGCTACATTCAGGAATTGTGTAATGTTGCTCTTTTATGCATTCCCATGGAAAGATAAATAACGATTTGGACTCCTTTCAAACAATACCATGAGTTTTGTTATTCATCAAACTACTATCTAGAGAAAACCATTTGATTTGATAAGCCTCACTACTTATCAAGTTGCTTAAACTCACCTTTGATGTACCGTTGAGCAGTATTAATGGTGTGCTGTGTTACAGGGGCTCCCTGGTCACAAAGGAGAGCGAGGAGAAAAGGTTGGTGTATGTTTTATTCACAACTCCCTTCGCATAGAATTTGGTGCCATTTGGTGCCAGGGTTTTTCTGTGAGCTGCAGTTTTAACAGCAGTTTAAACAACATCCTAGCTGTTATTTATTTCTTCTGAAATATTCTTCATGCAAGAAACGCTGCTGAAAAGCCCAGGCTGCATTGTGCAGTTCTAATGTTAATGCACAAGTTTGTTACCAGACCGCCCAAATTGACATTCAGACCTGCAGACCTGCAACAGCCATTGTAAAACCCACAAAACCAAACTTCTGTATAAGATCACTGTTTGGTGATGTAGTTTGTCATTCTCAGCATATGATTGTAGGTACATTGCATTTATTGATGGGATCTTATTTCAAGTTGCAAATGATATCATTGTAAATGAAGCAATGTTCTTGTTTTCTTTTTCTTTTATTGATTCGAAATGTAAGTTTCAAAATAATCTCCAGTTGTTGAAACTTGGGACCTATGATTGTTACACTTCAATGATTGGAATTGTTTTTACTGTAGTTAGCTTATCTTAAGTGCTTGTATTGTATGTACTGTAGTATTAGTAAGTCAGTGTTTTTCTGATTTACAGGGTGAACCGCAATCCTTAGCTACCATTTATCAACTTGTAACCCAGTCCTGTGAACAACTTGTCCATAGTAAGTTTTTCATTTATCCAACCTCAAACACTAGTATTTCAAATAGAGCAAATATACACACAAATTGCATATAAAATTGTATAATCTTAATCTTTGTATGTGCTTGTACAGCTATGGCCAAACACTTTGCCTATATAATCACTCTATAGACTCGACAAATGAAACCTGCTGAATAATGTTAAGGTTAACATATTGAATTACATACCACTTTGTAGTTTTCCATATACCAAAACTGACAAATTGAAAACTGACATTTCAAAATCTAACATGAAATATTTGTGATTGCAGCGCACGTGATGAAGTTTGACTCCCTCCTTCATGAAATGCAGAACCCGGCCCCACTGAAGGAGGAGGTGGGGCCTATAGGGGAGCCAGGCATCCCGGGACCCACCGGCCCCAAAGGAAGGAGGGGGGCTCCGGGGAGAGCTGGGGCAGCAGGAGACCCCGGCAAGCCTGCATACCCGGGCGAGCGAGGTGAGCACACGGACTGGGCTGGGCTGTGAAACTGAATCCCTGTGTCTGCCAAGCTGGCTCTGCCTGCTCTATAGTGTACTGCAGGAGGCTGTCTCCCTTTGCGCCAGCGTCAGTTTCCAAATATCCTGCAAGTTTTGCCCTGCCATTTTGGCACCAATTTCTCTATTGGTTTACTACATGGTTCTGACTATGTTGGAGCCATGATAGTTGGATGGAGTGGGGGGGGTGGGAGTAAGAGTTTAGGATCAGAGCCTTCAGAGGGGTCCCTGAATGGTTCACCTGATAAAGGCACGGGCATGTGGTGTGCACAGGGAGTCATACAGCCTGGTAAAAGGACGGATGCGTGGTGTGCAGGGGGAGTCATACAGTCAGAGTAGCGCAGGTTAGCGAAGTCGCCCATCTTCGATGGGGATGTGGAGGGAGCATCGCGTTGGCTCTGGTGCTTCCACACGTTAGGGAGGCAAAACCGGCAGGGACTGTTTCTCCTCATCACGCTACAGCGGACTCTACTGGTCAGGCACCTAGTGAGCTCAAGTGGACATCTGCAGGGCTGGCCATCCTCCAGAGGCTGAATGTAACCTTATGTAATTATGTTAGCTACAAAACAACTCTGTCCATCCTAGTTTTACTAGCTAGTGGTATGTAATATATTCAGCCTGTACTGCCACTAAACACAGATGGGCTTGTCCACACTCTGATTATATGGTTGGAGAGAGAGCTCAAAGGTCCATGAGTGATCACCTCCAAAAATATGTTTGCAAAAACATGATTATCTCATCTGTAACTTGTATATACAGTATTAAAATCTCTTTGAGTATGTAGCAAACCTGTAGTAATGAGTTAACATGAAATATAAATAGTATGTGACAGTGAGCCTGTCCTTAATTGACTTTTGCACCATCATCCCAAACTCTTGCTGTTTTAATGTTGACATGGGCAGGTTGCATAATTACCGGTCGTATCACACATTTGATAACTTCTCTTTCTCCGATCAATGCTTCTTATATTTCCTCATATGAATGAGGGACTAATGTTCATAGTATTTATTTTTACCAATTAAGAATAATGTATATTTCAGATTTAGCAAAGTGCATTGTTAATGTCAATTACAAATGCAGGCCTTGCAGAAGTCAAACAAACTGAATTTCCAAAGCCAAGCCAGACATGCCCAAATCTCCAGAGAACTGTGTCTTATACACGTTTGGTGTGTTTGTTTTAACAGGAAGACCAGGGCCAGTCGGTGAGAAAGGAATTCAAGGGCCCAACGTGCAAGGGCCTGGGGGGCCACCAGGGCCACCAGGTAATCCTCTAAATATTGTGAAACATCTCTATCACAGACATCTTTCCACTGTTTTTTGGGTTTAATTTAAAGGGATGTCATCTACATTTTCCTAAGATTGTCTATTGTATGATCATTATTTACCATGCCTGCTATTCCAACCAACGTTGCTTCTGAAAAGACTCCCAGGGCTGATTGCGGGGTAGTGAGGTGGGTAAGCTAATCAGTGTTGCACGGGTTTCAGCGTACAATGCTAGTTTCAGTACACAGCACAAACCTCGCTTTCAGAATGGGTTACCTAACCATGAGGCTGAATCACTGGGATCCTATAAGACCCGACTTGACAAAGTGAGATCAATCAGCTATTAAGAAGCGAATGAGCATTGATGGAAGCACACGTTCTTAATGGCAAATAGTGATCTGAGCAGAAACAGCCAACAGAAACCATACAGAACATGCATAATAGGATATTAAACAGGTAAGAAATTAACTGTAGGTAAAATGTAGATGATATCAAGTGTCCCTTTTAAATAATTACCCCTGAAATCACCCACAGGAATTCTCTGGATATTAGTAGATGTTGCAGCCTGTTCAAGCCCCTGTGTTGTTCAGTCAGGCTCCTGTTCAAGCCCCTGTGTTGTTCAGTCAGGCTCCTGTTCAATCAGACTCCTGTTCAATCAGGCTCCTGTTCAAGCCCCTGTGTTGTTCAGTCAGGCTCCTGTTCAATCAGACTCCTGTTCAATCAGGCTCCTGTTCAAGCCCCTGTGTTGTTCAGTCAGGCTCCTGTTCAAGCCCCTGTATTATTCAATCAGGCTCCTGTTCAAGCCCCTGTTTTGTCTTTCCATGTGCAGGTCCTCCAGGGGAAATGAAGGTGGGGCCCAGGGGGCCGGAGGGAGTGCCTGGGCAGCCAGGAGCCCCGGGGCTGAAGGGGGCCGTGGGGACACCAGGAGAGCTGGGCCCCCCTGGGGGCTGTGACAGCAGCGGGTGTCATAGGGGAGAACCACGAGGTGAGCAGCCACGCGCGCTCTAACACTTTACAATGAGGTCCACAAACTTCCATCCACTCCGATGGAAAACGCAGTTATTCCTACAGTATTCCACTGGCATGCATTCTAAATCCCTGGCTATTATTCTTACGTATTGGATTCATTTATAAAGAAGAAACACATGCTCTATATTTTATTCTCCCAAACACACAAATGTTTGCTCGACTCATTTCCATACATTAATAAATATCCCTTCTACCCCTCCCAAAGAGTAGATCATTTTAGACACAGCAGCTCATTAGTTCAGTTTCAATTCCTGTTCTATAAGAGTTTCAGCTCTTTGTTCTGAATTTCACAATGTATAGTGTTTTGATTACATAACCTCATCTTAGTGTAAAATCCAATACACTGGCCAATCTTTAAAACGAAAGGAAATAATGAAGTTTTGTAACACTTTACAAAAAATATTTCAGAACAGCTTATTCTTATTCTAATTGTGAAATTCCACGAGCTTGTGTTTTGAATTCTGCAACATGTCAACACAGTACTGTAGAAACGTGTTAGCCCTTTCCAAATACGATTACACACAATGAACAGTACAAAGCTCCCATCTAACCAGATTTGTATTTTTCATAAAATACTAAACAATAATAAAATAAATAAACAAATTCAACCAGAAGTCACATTAATGTTTCAGACTTTGAACTGCTTTTTCTTGCACTAAGGCAGAGTTAGTAGCTGACTGTACACTGCTAGTTACTGTGTGAAGTATGCAGTGTTAAGAACCGATACCAGGGTTGATAAAACAGTGCATGTTATCCGTGAGCAGCGTGTAATACAACAAACTCATTACAGGAATGACAAAGTGTGTGGAATGCATCGAGTGCGTTTTACACCAGTGTGCGGCTGTATCTGATAATTACGGTATTTGAAACCTGTTTCCATTCCCATGACTATGCAAATGACTGATAAAAGAGATTAAATCTGTGTGGCCCTAATAATACACCACTGACAGTGATACAGCAGGGATTATACACCATTGACAGTGATACAGCAGGGATTATACACCATTGACAGTGATACAGCAGGGATTATACACTGCTGACAGTGATACAGCAGGGATTATACCATTGATGGTGATACAGCAGGGATTATACCACTGATGGTGATGCAGCAGGGATTATACCACTGACAGTGATACAGCAGGGATTATACACCGCTGACAGTGATACAGCAGGGATTATACACCGCTGACAGTGATACAGCAGGGATTATACACCGCTGACAGTGATACAGCAGGGATTATACACCGCTGACAGTGATACAGCAGGGATTATACCACTGATGCTGATGCAGCAGGGATTATACACCACTGACAGTGATACAGCAGGGATTATACCACTGACAGTGATACAGCAGGGATTATACACCGCTGACAGTGATACAGCAGGGATTATACACCGCTGACAGTGATACAGCAGGGATTATACCATTGATGGTGATACAGCAGGGATTATACCACTGACAGTGATACAGCAGGGATTATACACCGCTGACAGTGATACAGCAGGGATTATACACCACTGACAGTGATACAGCAGGGATTATACACCACTGACAGTGATACAGCAGGGATTATACACCACTGACAGTGATACAGCAGGGATTATACATCACTGACAGTGATACAGCAGGGATTATACACCACTGACGGTGATACAGCAGGGATTATACCACTGATGGTGATACAGCAGGGATTATACCACTGATGGTGATACAGCAGGGATTATACCACTGACAGTGATACAGCAGGGATTATACACCACTGACAGTGATACAGCAGGGATTATACACCACTGACAGTGATACAGCAGGGATTATACACCACTGACAGTGATACAGCAGGGATTATACACCACTGACAGTGATACAGCAGGGATTACTATTGATCTGATCCACCCCTGTATCCTGCTGATTGAAATATTTCATTATTATTTCCAGGTGATGCTTATTTTGACTACTGAGCCTGAAACTCCACAATGAGGTCCGATGAAGCAGTGTTTATGGATTCACCTGCAAGTTCAGGGTTGACGTGTCTGTGGAGTCACTTTGGGTCTTTGAAAAGGAGAGGGCTAAACAGGGAAGGTAGAGGGTTTCTATGAACACAAACAGCACTGCTCAGACACAAGCAAATCAAATATTAACCTGATGAAAGAGAAAAACTAAGTGACGTGTGAAGGAGGCTGTCACGGGTGAAAGATGAGGCTCTCCTCACCGTTGCAATAACAGGTTTGGTGATGCATATTGTTTTACTGTAGAAAGCTTTGTCAAAATCATTATCGTTCACTGTGTGTTCATATGAAGCAAAAATATTGTTTCAGTAATGTATGACTTCCTAAGTCATGATGCTTACCTGTCAATACAATATTACACAGTTTACTTCTGCATAGTCCTTGGCCTTCAGGTACTGAGGGAGGGAAACATTGCTTGTCTTTTAAGCAGAGAAACTGTACATTTAGCTTCCAAAGCCTTGGTTACAATAGATCATCAGTGGCCTGGGTACCTGAAATAGGTGTTCTTTCTTTCATCCTTTGTCTGTGTCTGTCTTTCCTGTTTCTTCCTGTCTTCCTGTCTTTTCTTTCCTCCTTTTCGCCCCTGGTGCTGCATTAAACAATGGTTGTTTAGGAGGAAGATGACCTGGGCACTACAGAGATAAAGCTAGCCTCCAAAAGCTTTGCTGCCACTTCAGTTAGTAAATTATTATGTCAAGAGGTTTCCCATATTTACTGACAGAGATGTAAGATTAAATTCCCAATTTCAATGACTATCAGTCATATCAATTATGATAATAAAGACAATATATGATTAAGAATGGTATAGACAACTAGTAGTATATGCATTAAAATAAATAAAATTCGATAAATGTAGCCAATTTAAAGCTTAAAAATGTATTTTCTATTGTACTGCATAATAAATACTAACATAATGTCCTGGATAGCTGAAACCCACAACACTTACCATGTACCAACAAAATCCACACAAGCATCTTCACACACACGCACACACACACACACACATAGTCACACACACACACTCATACACAGGCATAGCCACACACACACATAGTCACACACACACAAGCATCACACACACACACACACACACACACACACACACACACACAGGCATAGTCACACACACACACACAAGCATAGTCACACACACACACACACACATAAGCATAGTCACACACACACACACAAGCATAGTCACACACACACACAGCATAGTCACACACACACACAGGCATGGTCACACACACACACACAACACACTAGCTAAATAATGTCCAGATAATATGAAGAATATCAGTCATACCTTGCGGTTAAATGTAATCCTAAAAGCACTGTATTTTAATAGCATATGTAGTACTGTTTGATACTGTATCATATATGTTTTTAATTTGATGTATTTCTGTTTCAGATTTTAGTTTTATCTAAGAAAAAATAAAATCAAAATGTTGAACTTGTTAATAGCAATCTAAATGTATGTATTTACTGTGTTACATTTTCAACTGATAGTTCCTAACTAGGATTAGTTTAGTAAGCACGGCTTTGCAGGATCAGAGAAAGGATTATATTTTTAAAAGAAAGTTGTGATTTACATGTCTGTGCATGCAACAGCTATTAGGAACTCTAGGTGGCAACTTGTGATCTTTTTAACTGGACTGAAAACTGCATGCAGGTTTGAGAAAACACAGTGTGGATCTGCCAATCTCATTGTTTTTACGATAGGCCAGGGCAAAGAAAAATGTGTTGTACGTAAACTAGGGTGTAGCGGTACACTAATGTCATGACACCATTGTCCTGATGGGCTACTTGTATGATGCATAATAAGATCAAATGATCATTTAATGAAGGACTATTTTGTTATAAGACACAAATGTAACGAGATAGAGAGAGTATGTATTCATCCCATCTATACATCACGTTATTGTGCTTTTGGTCTTGCTCATGCCTCTATTATGATACGATATATGCTGATGCACAGTGAAAAAGCAATGGATTTAATCAAATGTTCTAATGGATTTAATCAAATGTTTTAAACATAGATATCAGAAATCACAGAAAGTATGAACAAAATGCAGATCAAAGAATCATGATAAGTTTTCAGTATGAAACGTGACACACTGTCAAAATGAAAACATTACAAAGTTAGTATCGGTTATGACCTTCCTGAGCATTAACACAATCCTGGCAGAGTTGATGCATAGACCTGATCAGCCTCTGGATAGACTGCTGTGGGATATTCCGCCACTCTTCCTGGCAAGCTGGTTGGCTGGTCACGGTTGTCTCCTGTGGATGGCACTGGTGATTTGGTCCCACAGATGTTCTATTGGACTCAGGTCAGGAGAAATTGGCCACAACATTGTTTTCTTGAAGTTGTGCAATTGTATTCCTAGCACTGTGTGGTCTTGCATTGTCCTGCTGGAAAACCAACACGTCCAGATTGTCTTGCAGGAAAAACTGTTGCCTCAAGGACTTCATCAATGTATTGCTGAGCAGTAAGGTTGCCCTCAATCTGCACCAAAGGCGTTCTTGTGTTAAAGGAGATTCCTCACCACATCATCACATTTCCACCACCCCACCAGTTGGCTTAAACAACGCAGATTCTTAATCAACTCATTTAACTCAGTATATCATGTAACGAAAGGATCACAATTCATCAATACACAGTGAATCGTTACACCCTACTTTCAAACAGTTTTTGGGAGCTTCGTCTTACAGATCATCAGTAAAATCCAACTGGACTGGTGTTTCTGTGTCCCTCTCTGCACAGTACAAGAACTGCTGTCTGAGAGCTTTACTGAGGCCACCATGGTGATTTAAAGAGTAAGCAGCAGAGTTCTGAAAAATATAGCGTTATAAGTCTCCACATGTTGCTACAACTGTTTAAATAACGTACCTGGCATTTTTCTTTGCATTGTTAACATCCAATGAAAAAATCATCAACTTTTACACTTATAACTTTAAAGGTGAAACTGCTATGCAAAAGCAGTCTTATTGCCCTCCCTGTATGTTCTAAACAGTCATTCTAAAGAAGAGGAATGCATGAGTTAAGATACCCGTGACTAAGGCTGTATTCTTTCACGGATTTCATGATTTCCGTGAAATGTACGCATTGCTGTGTAATGTGTAGTTCCCCAGTGAAAATTCCCATATCTGAAAGAATAGTGTAAATATACATAGTGTTTATCACTTAAAAATAAATATAGCAGACATTTGCCTTATTGACACACTACCTGTTACGCTGCATTTAGCAACCTGGCAGCCAGTTTAGTTTGCTTCCAGTAAATGATTGAACACACACTACATAGACCTGCACATTTTTTTTTCAAATGTCTTCAACGAAAAAGATACCAGCTGCATCAAAGATAGGAAATATTTCTGCTAAACATCGCTCTGTCCAGCACAAGAAGAGAACATTTCATGTGTCTGTCTGTTATTTTTTACATTTATTAATTTTTTTATTTTCTTTGATATATAATTCACTGATGGTGAAAATAGAAAGTCTTTAAAAGGTGGTTAAAAAAAATTCTACACTTTTCCAGGTAAGCATTTAAATATTTAGGCACACTTGTTGTATAATAACTAGACAAAATGATACATTTTTAATGCAACAACGCTATTTTTGTCTGCTTTAATATGTTTTATCGTGAAATATATTGAAGTACCTATTTTTAGACAGTGAAATTTTGTGAAAGAAGCTATTTTTACAGTAACAAAAATACAGCCTAACTGACTAAGGCTGCCGGCTTCACGTGGGGCATAAGGTCACTGAGGGACGTAACAAACTAATAAACCATTAATAATTATAGCATAAATCAGTGTAATACACAAAATTAGCAAGCAATATATGTAGCTAAAAGCAACAAGTACTTCTCTGTATAGACTGTCCTGTCAGGTTCAGTTCTCTAAAAGGAAAAGTGACACTATGATCTGTGCGGGCAGTCCTCCTTTTATACCTTCGAGGGCGGTATGACTGCATCACAGGCTCTGCGAGCAGCTTTGGTAGAGAATATTCAGGTTGGGGGTCTTTAGGAGGTAAACACCGTTAGGTAATGCTTACATTTCGTACTTGAAAGGGTAGAAAAGTTTTCCAGAGGCTGCGTGTTGGATCATTGAGTGTCTTAGCCCAGTCCTGAACCTACACTGAGTCAAGGTGCTCCAACCACAGAGCTTCATGGCTCTGGTTTTGTCATTCAATACCACAGTATATATTTTTTATCAGCAGCAGTTGGAATTTTCCATTTACGTGACAACCTGAAAGAACACAAACACAAACTGAAGGCGGGAGTGGGTGTGCGGCATCATTAGAACCTTGGCAGAGGATATGTGTAATTGACACACGCTCCCAGATAATACTGTCCTCCATTCATTACCTGTGCGTTTTGCACTATATTTTATACCCGTAATGACAAGCTGTCCTATGTTAATTACAGGCCCTTTCAAAGGATCAGAAACGTGATTGAAAATATTGCTAGGCACATTAAAGAACAACTGTTGTTGTTTCTGCAATGTTTGACCAGTTTCCAAGGAAAAACAAACAGTCT
>CM060271.1:7506948-7539448 GCA_030684275.1 Acipenser oxyrinchus oxyrinchus | reverse complement strand
AAGTAAGAATGCTTTCAAAAATAGACATGTTAATAGATTATATTTATCAATTAACTAAATGCAAAGTGAGTGAACAGAAGAAAAATCTAAATCAAATCCATATTTGGTGTGACCACCCTTGCCTTCAAAACAGCATCAAGCATCAATTCTTCTAGGTACACTTGCACACAGTTTTTGAAGGAACTCGGCAGATAGGTTGGCCCAAACATCTTGGAGAACTAACCACAGTTCTTCTGTGGATTTAGGCAGCCTCAGTTGCTTCTCTCTCTTCATGTAATCCCAGACAGACTCGATGATGTTGAGATCAGGGCTCTGTGGGGGCCATACCATCACTTCCAGGACTCCTTGTTCTTCTTTACGCTGAAGATAGTTCTTAATGACTTTCGCTGTATGTTTGGGGTCGTTGTCATGCTGCAGAATAAATTTGGGGCCAATCAGATGCCTCCCTGATGGTATTGCATGATGGATAAGTATCTGCCTGTACTTCTCAGCATTGAGGAGAGCATTAATTCTGACCAAATCCCCAACTCCATTTGCAGAAATGCAGCCCCAAACTTGCAAGGAACCTCCACCATGCTTCACTGTTGCCTGCAGACACTCATTCGTGTATGCTCTCCAGCCCTTCGGCGAACAAACTGCCTTCTGCTACAGCCAAATATTTCAAATTTTGACTCATCAGTCCAGAGCACCTGCTGCCATTTTTCTGCACCCCAGTTCCTGTGTTTTCGTGCATAGTTGAGTCGCTGGCCTTGTTTCCACGTCGGAGGTATGGCTTTTGGCCACAAGTCTTCCATGAAGGCCACTTCTGACCAGACTTCTCCGGACAGTAGATGGGTGTACCAGGGTCCCACTGTTTTCTGCCAATTCTGAGCTGATGGCACTGCTGGACATCTTCCGATTCGCGAAGGGAAGTAAGCATGATGTGTCTTTCATCTGCTGCAGTAAGTTTCCTTGGCCGACCACTGCGTCTACGGTCCTCAACGTTGCCCGTTTCTTTGTGCTTCTTCAAAGAGCTTGGACAGCACATCTGAAACCCCTGTCTGCCTTGAAATTTCTGCCTGGGAGAGACCTTGCTGATGCAGTATAAACTACCTTGTGTCTTGTTGCTGTGCTCAGTCTTGCCATGGTGTATGACTTTGACAGTAAACTGTCTTCAGCAACCTCACCTTGTTAGCTGAGTTTGGCTGTTCCTCACCCAGTTTTATTCCTCCTACACAGCTGTTTCTGTTTCAGTTAATGATTGTGTTTCAACCTACATATTGAATTGATGATCATTAGCACCTGTTTGGTATAATTGTTTAATCATACACCTGACTATATGCCTACAAAATCCCTGACTTTGTGCAAGTGTACCTAGAAGAATTGATGCTGTTTTGAAGGCAAAGGGTTGTCACACCAAATATGGATTTGATTTAGATTTTTCTTCTGTTCACTCACTTTGCATTTAGTTAATTGATAAATATAATCTATTAACATGTCTATTTTTGAAAGCATTCTTACTTTACAGCATTTTTTCAAGTATGCAAAACTTTTTTCCCCTTAACAGTGTGGAGTGTGGAAAAAAATTCTCATTTAAATGCATGAAACTCTGAGGCACTGACACAACAAAATGTGAAAAAAGTTCAAGGGGGTGTAGACTTTCTATAGGCACTGTATGTGTGTGTGTGTGTGTGTGTGTGTGTGTGTGTGTAAAATGAATTGCATATATGTGATGGCTTTAGTTTTTCACTGTTTTCTAAACCAGTCCTACCAGTCATCTCCATTATACTCACATCACGCTGGTAAGAACCGCTGAATCTATCACAGCAAACAGCACAGCTACAGCTTATATGCTGATGTAGCTACACAAAAGCAATAACACTGACATGGCAGCAGCCACTTAACATGAACAAGACTTCTCCTGTAAGCTGCACTCTGTAGACCTTCTTTACCTGTCTCCTGAACACACTCACTGGCCTGCCTGATTGAAAATGCAGCTACAATTCAAGCCGCGTTCTCAGAGTAGGCTAATATATCAGACTAGTTTCAAGGACTATGCTCTGCACTAGTCAGTTCGCTGTTAGCTGCTTATGTCTCTCTTCTTAAAGAAGTCCTTCTGCGTGTTTACACTTTTTACCTTCTTTTCTCTGGGCGCGCACTGTTTAATCTAGTGAAGTATTTTGTAGTAGTTATAAAGGGTAACAGAACACCTTGCACTGGTTACAGTGATGAGTTTACTGTTATGTGCAGTAGAGGTACAGTGTTGGCTGCAATCTCCATAGCTGGCATTGGATTTGAGCAGCTCTCAGGATGCATCAACACATAAAAACTCTGGAAGTACTGTCAGCCAATACTAGACAAAGCTGCAGAGCCAGTCAATTCCCTTACATTTATAAAGACCCGTTTTCGGCCATCTCCAAAAAGCCAGAACATTTCTTAGCATAAAGAGAGTAAAAAACATAAATCAGCTGGGAAATAAAACCAAAAGCATTCCTCAGCTTTTGAGAGCTTCCAACACGTGATGGAAATGCGTCTCCTGAGCATCATCGTGCATCCACATCTTGCTCCCTCCTGCAACAAAGCTGAAATCGTGATCGTAATGGGAGCACATTTCCACAAAGAGTTCAATCAAGCAGTTATCAGACTAGGAAAAGCAATGCAAGCCCCTACTGTCCTTTTAACTGGCAGAACACTCCAGACAGCAGCATCTGCACCACCCTCATGCTGGATGACTTGTTTAGAAATACAAGGAATGTTGCCAAAAGGTTATCAAGATTTCACAATGTACTGTTAAATGTGATTGCTGATGGGCGATGCCAGTTAGGTGAGGATTGACATCATAGGAAACATTAAAGTACAATGTAAACAGATCTGCAATAAGGCCAATGCACAAAGGATCTGTTTATTTATCTCAGCATAACGTATGAGATTTCATATTATTTTAGCCTTTTCAGTGCCAGGTCCTTTTACTGTCTCTGCTAATCTGCTCATGACTGTGAGAGGTCCCGTCAGAAATTTTTTGGTAAATAAGCCACATCAGCTCCCATCAGGAATATATTGGTAAATATGTCACATTATGTTCTTTTTATATATACATATATATATATATATATATATATATATATATATATATATATATATATATACAGGATGTATCAGCAATCAGGATTTGACAGCACTGTTTCTCATACAACACAAAGAGTCTTAAACTCCCCACTGATTTCCTGTCTATATGTTATTGCTGCTCTAGAGTGTTTTCTCCTAGATTCATCCATCCATCCATTGTCTGTAACCACTTAATCCTATAGAGGGTCGCGGTGAGCCGGAGCCTAACCAGACAGACACAGGACGCAAAGCAGGACTACACCCTGGATGGGACGCCAGTCCATCGCATGGCAACTAAGGGGCAATTTAGAGATGCCAATCCACCATATCTTTGGACTGTGGGAGAAAACTGGAGTACCACGCGAACACGGGGAGAACATACAAACTCCACACAGACAGACACCTGAGGCCAGAATCGAACACAGGACCCTAGAGCTGTGAGGCAGCAACGCTAACCACCATTTTCTCCTAGATAAGATTAACAATTTGATATTGTGTGTTTGTGAGAAGCTTTAAGTTTTTAATAGAATGGGTTGCCTGCAGCAATTTGCCTATAGAATGTAACTGGTGTACGGGAATGAAATGCTAATTTAAGATTCCCAATCATTTTGATCCGATCAGTGGAAACGTGCATTAAAAATGCAGCATGATATTTACTGTCGGGAGACACCTGACCTGCAACAGTAGAGTTTAAAGAAGTTACCTTTGCGATGAATGTACAAGAGACAAGACTCATCTGCAGACCACCCAAGTGACCCGCATTTCACGGGTCAGCCCTGCAAACTGACATTCAAACCTGCAGACCCGCGACAGCCATTGTGCAACCCGCAGAATACAACCTACATGTAAGATCACTGTTTGGGAGATTTAAAAAATGCTGCAAATAGTCTGGACCAGGATTCCAGTTGATGAAACTTGGGACCTGTGCACCTGCTGTGCTATCAGTGTTTGCACAACATTTAAGGTAAATAGATGATGAATGATGGGACAGGACCAGTTTGCAACATGGTTAAGGTGGCAGTATTACAATCATCCTCTGTCACTAAAATAAACTCCATTGTACTTTCATTATTCAGTATGACCTTGTCATCAAAGGTGAATATTATTTATAAATGGTCCATTTACTGTTCTTCAGTCTTTATCTACTGTTATATATATATATATATATATATATATATATATATATATATATATATATATATATATATATATATATATATATTAAAACCTGTTGAGATGCCTGTGACATTTGAAATGCATGCCCTTGTCTTTTCATGCCAGCATCAACACAGGGAAGATAGGATCTGTTAGGATTGGCACACCAGGGGGTCTGAAGAAAATAGTATTTGAAGACAGCTTTGGGCTTGGTTTTACACTAGAACAAACACATGATTGTTCCAATCCAAATATTTTATCAGAAACAAATGTCTCTTTGAAGTACATTTCCAATTGTACTAAAAGACATGCTTAAAATTATACAAACTAAGGTTTGGAGGAATGCTGTAAACACATACCAATACATAAGATGATCATATGGCTTCATGTTCAGAGGGACAGTTTGGGACAGTTCAGGCTTTTCAACTCGCAACCCAATGCATTTTGGTAAGCACAGTCCTGCTTCTCTTAAAGGAAAGAATGGTACCTGAGATAGGTAAAACGTACCAGAATGCATTGGGTTGACAGGTAAAACGTACCAGAATGCATTGGGTTGACAGGTAAAACGTACCAGAATGCATGGGTTGACAGGTAAAATGTACCAGAATGCATTGGGTTGTGAGTTGAACTGTCCCAAAACTGTCCCGCTGAACACAAAGCTATATGGTAAACCTTACCAACACACCACATTAGTCTTGTAGTCATAGTACTCAACATCCAAAAAAATGAACTATGTCATTTTTATTTAGTTATTTGTTTTTATGTTGGGCCTTATTCACAAAACTTAAAAGAAAATGCAACAAATGTGTTTTAGGACTGCTTTTTGAAGAGTTCTCGTTCAGCAGGTTAACAAAAAAGTGCTTTGATAAATGAAAATGAACTAATAATCCCATTCTAAAACAGTTGAAAGGATTTCATTTACTGCAAACTTGATTTCCTTCATTCCTGAACAAAACATTCCTTAAAATAGGTCTTGTCAGTGTCAGCTATCAGTTATCTGCCTTTTATGAGTTACCACAATTTGCATTTCTGTTACAACAATTTGCAAATTATACCCTTTGTCATATATACTAAGAGAAAATATGTTAATAAAGAGAGTCACAATATACTAATTTAAATATCTGTTGTATTATCTTAGTGAGATCTCTAGCATTGCGAGAGCCATGCAACATTTTTTCAAATAAATAATATATATCCAAGCATTTTGTTGGCCTTTTCTATAGCTTTCCCACATTGTTTAGATGAAGACATTTCTGAGTCAACATAAACTCCTAGATCTTTTTCATAAATTCCTTCTTCAATTTCGGTGTCTCCCATATGGTATTTATAATGGACATTTGTATTGCCTACGTGCAGTACCTTACACTTTTCTATATTAAATGTCATTGGCCATGTGTCTACCCAGTTCTGATTGCTGTCTAGATTGTTTTGAATGACCTTTGCTGCTGCAACAGTGTTTGCCACTCCTCCTATTTTTGTGTTGTCTGCAAATTTAACAAGTTTGCTTACTATACCAGAACCTAAGTCATTAATGTGGATTAGGAAGAGCAGAGGACCCAATACTGATCCCTGTGGTACTCCACTGGTTACCTCGCTCCATTTTGAGGTTTCTCCTCTAATCAGTGCAGTCAGAGAAGACACTCATAATTTCCAGATCATGTTGTTGAACATGTACCAGTGTTGATCATAGTTGTGTCAATAGCAATTTTTTTACAGTTTTACAGATCTGGCAGTTTTCAAATCTGTCACTTCAGGTGTGTATGGTCCTGTCTTGTCGCCCGATGAAAAACAGCATTGCTTGTGGTGTGTAGTGGCCTTTACGAACTGACCGGTCAACCGAACAGCCCACTTTGAGCCGGAAGTATGTAATCACTCATTACTGCATCAACAAATGTATCCAAACAAAGGTGAGGCAATTTTAGTAGGAACATTTTAGTTTTAAACAAAGCACAGTGTTTTTCCAAGCCAAAGGAGGCTGATCTCAAAGCAGCTATTCAAGTTGTTTTCTCCAGATACCACTGCAATACCATCAGGCTATTAGGTTGAAACATAATGCTGGGATTATAAAAACCAGTACCACGGCTTCAGGGAAGCTTTCCCAAGCCTCTGCTGAAGCACGGTTTGGAGCATACAATACTCTGTGGCACAAAAAAAATGTAAAGCAAAAACTGGGCAAGGCAGAAACAGAAAATAAAAAAATGTGTTGTGTTTTGCATTATTTTCATAGCCTTGGCTGTCCCTTTAAGAAGATGGGATTGATTTTGCAATCAAACTCATTATGTTTTTTTCTGTTGCACTTCAGCAGGACTTTTCAGTGTGATCTTTTATACAATCACAGCACAATCTCAAGGTGTGTAACTCCTTTCATGCATGGGGTTTCTAGCAGATATCAAGCTCTATGCAGTGTGTACAGATGAAGGATGTGATTTACAGTCTCTGACAACAGCATTGGCACCCTACAGCCTACATTATCTACACTGTGAGATCATTCAAGAAAACATGTAAACCACAAGCATTTAGTGAACATTCGCCACTCATTAATACGACAAAGACCAAAATACACAATTTGTGGTAGTTTAGCAAACAATCTTTGGTAAGACTTTCTCCAGAACCGCAAAATACAATTCAACCAGAAAATAAGATGGCATTGGTGTGTCGGAGTACAACAGTTGCAGTGCTATTTCTAAATTGAATTCCACTTCCTAATTTGGAACCAATACTACCATGGTTTAGATTACATTTTGAAACAAAGCCAATACCCAAATCCCATGACAACCTCGGCAGTTAGATCTCAGGTTTCATCAGTTCACCATGACCTCATCGCTATTCTATAAACTCAACAGCGCTCTCCAGTTTGTGTAATTTACACACCCCATGCTGAAGGGCGTTTTGAAGGCATGGTAATTTAAACAATAGCCACACACCCAGCTGTTATTACTAACACATTACTTATAGCTTTCATACTGCTGAATCCCAGGTTGATTATTGTGCAATAATGGAATTGAAATGACTTTGCAAGGTGCAGTTATTTGGTCCTTTGGCCCTATGGAGTATCTAAGAAACAAGAGGTTCACTATGAGGGGCAATGCTCCTTCCAAATTCTGTTTAGATGCCAAAAAGCATTTCCGTGATTTAAGAAGTAACTACAGGGTGCATACAATGTAAGAGGCGATAGTAGTCTTTCAATTGGACTACACTGTCTATGACTATGTTATACTAGGGAGGGAGTCTGCAAGTACACTCTGGGGGCAAATCTGGTGCTATGACACAAGAATCTAGCCCCAGTTTGCATACTATTGCGTCAACAACATTACATTCTGGTGCTTGTAGACAGGTAAAAAATATTTATTATATTTATTTTTTATTTTTTAATTCCTTAGCCACCTTAGATGATGATAGTTTCTCATTGTGTCGGACTGTAACACAAAACCCTAAAAACGAAATGAAGAGGGGGGGGGGGGGCTTGATAATTTAGCACCGGCTACACTTTCAGAACAGTTTAGCATCAACTTTCAAAACAATTTGCACCCCAGACACTATATAGCAATTATATGACAGCCGTTTTCATCTTTCTTTGCTTTGGGTCCTGTTTCTTCAATTACAGTTAGTTGACTGATGCTTTTGTTTGACTTCAGCCAAATCTGTCATTTAGCTTGGAGGCCAGCCCTGGTTCCACCTGAGTTCTCGATTACTTAATTGGACTAATTATGTTCTTAATTGGTGATTTAAAGATACCCAGAAAACCTGCAGGATTGTGGCTCTCCAGGACCACAGTTGGCCACCCCTGAGCTATGCTAACGGACTCTTTGTGACATTTGCTTGTCCAATCTGTCCTGTCATCTCACATAACAGGATCTGAAATCCCAAAGTCATATAATCAAGTGCAAAGTTTAGGGCTTGTGGGTATGCAGGGGAAATAAACTGACCGATGTCTTTATTATTATTATCTTTTGGAAATCTTATAGACAGCTATTTGAATACTACTGGTCTGTGTCTGTTTCATTGAAATGATCGTGTCAGTTTGTGTGTAATGAACTCTTTCATTCTTTCAGTGACTGATAAATAAAGGAAAACATTGTCTGTGGGTAATCTTACTTATTATATATATATACTGTATATATATATTATAAATCCTTCAATTAAAAAAAAGCATCAGAGATTAGAAGGTTAGCTCAATTAGTTCTCTAAAGCCTAAATAAATGACTCATTAAAATACAGAGTGACGTCATCCTTTCTATATTAAGGTTTGTTGCACTTGTCAGAATGACTTCTGTGTAAGTCATTGAGAGAATGAACTCACTGATTACACCCTCATTAACCCTCCTCCCACACAAGACCACAGCAGATACACTGATACTTCTTAAGCACATGTTTGGAAATCAGTAGACAAGCCCTAAAAATATCCACTGCCACAACCTTGGGTAGCACTTTCCACATGAGCTCCTTGTAAGCCTACACAGGCATGACAGTATTATTACAGTACACACTAGCAAGACGCCTACAGTTGCATTAAAAGTTATGCTTGGCTTGTTTTCAATTGCAGCCCATGCTATTGATGATCGAATGGAAAAATGCATATTGTGTTTTGGTTACAAGTAGTTTTTTATTATGTACTTGCTTATGTTAATCTACCACAAATTCCGGTATGGTAATAGAAGCCTTTGCTGTAAATGTAATCATCTCCGAGCTGCATTCTAAATGATGTATTGTAGTCTGTTGTAATACATCTATAATGTGATGAAAGATGGCCGAACCACAACATGTTCCATGACCTGACACAGCATTTCGACTCAGTGTTTACTAGTGTATTGTACACAAAGGAAACATAGGGGGATAAACATCTGAATGGTATTGTGTATTGTGGCTTCTGTTTCATTAAGAATGTAGACACACCACACGCAAAACACCTCCGCAGAAATGGGGAGATAGTGGAGAGACTGTGCTTTGATGACAATCAACTTGAACTTAAATCTGCAGCAGAGGATCTTGGAGTTGATCCTGAGCTCTCTTGACTCTCACAGCCATGCGATTACACAAACCTCCTATTTTGAGCTTAGGCATATTTCTAGAATGCGACCCATGCTATCTCAAAGGATGCAGGGGTCCTGACACACACTTTTGATTGATTATTGTAATGCTCTCTTTATAGGCCTTCCTGATTCTACCATTTCACGACTTCAGCTTCTCCAAAACTCTACTGCCCATCTCTTAACACGCACTAAACCATGACAACACATTAGCCCTGTCTTGGCATCCCTAAACTGGCTGTCTGTTAAGCAGAGAATTGAGTTTCAAGTCCTACTTGTGACCTATAAGGCTTGTAGGGAATTTGGCCCTGATTACACTGTGAGCTGGTGAAGCCGTCCACTCTGGGTCGTTCTTTTCATTCCTCTCACTCAGCTCTACTCTCCTCTCTGCTCTCTTGTATTGTATTGTATTGTATTGTATTGTATTGTATTGTATTGTACAGTATAAATGTTTTTTAGGTTTAGTACTGGCTTTTGGGAAACAACTTTTCTCCAGTAAAAAGTTATATATGTTTTTCTTTAAGCATGTGCTATGCAGTAAGGATAGCAAAACAGCCTCTTGTTTATCTTACACATTGTGCTGCTGATCTTAACTCACCGGTGATTCAATGACAGCAGCAGCATCTGATGTCAGTGCTGTAGCCTGTAAGGCAAGTTTCAGGTGCACATTAGTCACAGACAATGAAGATACTGTACACTGCTGCAATTGGTAGTAACGTGAGGCAGCATGATACTTGAACTAGAATGTGTGAATCAATAGATACTGAAATTGTATGAATTCTGAGTATAACCTTCACTTACTGTGTACAGTACCGATGAGCCATAATAAACCGCATAAAGAGGACTTGGGGCCTCAGGTAGGCATGGAAGTCGATACTGTGATGTACAGCGTTACCTTGACTACCAAACACAGGATGTGACTAGAGGCTGGTTTTAAGAAGGCTATAATTGGCATCTTTAGGAAATGAATGCTGCAGTTATCTGCTGATGGGGTATTTAATCATTTCTCACGGCATTTCTGCTTTGAGTTGTCATAAGAATGAACTCAAACAAAAAATACAGCAGCTACAACAAATTCACACTCCCCCCAATAACAGGGCCCATCACAGAATGTGAGTAAAACAAGCAGGTGAGTTCTTATTGTCACACACTGGGGCATTTTGGAGGCAGGAATATATTATCCATTATAAAGTAGAATTGGTTATATATTAGCTTTATCTTTTGCATTATTACTGCTGATGAATCACGCAGCGTTATCCAAATAATTATATTCTTACCTTTAATTAATAACTTGTTTCAATCTATCATGTCTTTATACAACCATCAGTTATGTAGACTGATTGGGACTTCTTAATTTGTTGATTGTTAACATCTGCTACTTTGTTTATAAAAAAAAAAAAATAGCGTCTCTCTATACCCCGATGAAGGCTTTGCAGCGGAAACGTTGGTTTCTTTCTCAATACATTCTGAAGACTTTTAGCAGTATGTTTGAGTGTGTGGTTTCCCTTTTTCTTCGTCATGCTTACATGTCACATATATTTAGAGAAGTGCTTGTCCAACTGTGGTGAAACTTGCTAAGAGCCTTCTTTAGAGTGAGTTATTGAGGTAACATCATCTGGGGGGGTGTATGGAGGCTGTCTGTCTGACCGGCAGCTGCCTCAAAGTCACCCTTTTTCATGTATCCAGGGAGCCCTTGTCAAACTCCTGAGGACATTCCTCAGCACAAGCTTTGAGTGTAAGATAATGTGGATGTACAGTATATGGAAACACCTTGTCTGAATGTCTGCATCTCCATCCGTATGTCACAGTGTACATGTACCTAAAGAAGTGGGCAATACTTTACATAAAGTACATTGTAACAATGCATCATAACATTGGAATAAGAAGTGCTTATTAAATTGAGATCTGAGAGTCTAGGAAGGCAGTTATTGCCTCTCTATGCTGTGTGCATGCCACTTACTTTCTTATATGTGCATGTATGTAGTTTTATGTTAATGGCGGCTTTAATTTTGACTTTGCAACTTGGCAGGGAGACGGTGTCACTGATAAGGATCAAAGGTTTAAAAACCGGAAAATCAACTGCAAAACACACAAGCAATGTCCAAGATTGTAGTTATGCAAATAAAAACTAAGAACGTTTTTAAATCCCAGTATGGGAAAGGAACATTTATTTTGATTAAAAAAAACTCCCATGTTATTTACAGACATCACAAACAGTGATTAATCTGACCTAAATTATTACAAATTGCAATTAAAATCAATAGCATTGGTTAATTTAAAATGACAGAATTTGCAAGCTGAATTAAGAACCTAGCAGTGAATGGAGTGTGCATGCATGCAGTCAGATGTTGAGAATGCGGGTCAGGTGGTGTGGCAATCGTTGCTGATATTCTGCAAGCATTTAGGAATTAAAATAAGGACAAGTCGTGCAAATCTAAAGCAATATCTGTGCTTGTGTTCCTCTCCCAATTACCCTTGCCTGCTACTTGAAAGTAAAAATAGTCTTTTATGTCTTACTGTCCAGGATGAAATACCAGTTTCTATGGTTTGTTTCGGTGCGTGTAATAGAGCGCACCTTCCCGACCTGAACGCTCACCGCTCACTTCTGAACCTCTCTTAAATAAAGCATTCAGATAATGCCCAACAATTTGTGTGGTGGTTTTTTTTTGTGTTTGTTTTTTTGATTACATTACGCCAATGCCCCTTGGTGGCTAAACGAATTCCACCAGCCCCAAAGCTGTCTTTCATTTAATTAACTGCAGATTATAGCAGATCGAATACCATTACAGAAATATAATATCGTTTCGGCTCTTCTGTGCCAATGTCATTTGAAGTGGTCAGATCATTAACGCGAGGAAATATGAGAAGAAGGTAAAATGAAGGTAAATGTGCTATAGGCTGTAGTTAACAACAAACAACTATATGGTACATTTTTTTTCTTTTCTTTTTTTTACTGCTCGTAACGTTTGTTTTATGAGTAGGACATTATTTTATTCTCTCGCTCTGGTATTATTACAGTATACTTTAAACAGAGAGTGTGTGTGTGTGTGTGTGTGTGTGTATATATATATATATATATATATATATATATATATATATATATATATATATATATATATATATATATATATATATATATATATATAAAACAACAACAAGATCTGGTTAAAATAAAAACATGTACTGTTGAATCATACTGATTCAACATATAATTAAAATAAATATAAGACTGTTGATCAATTACGGTAAATCCACTGCCTGTGTGAGAAAAACAAACAAACAGACACGCCTATTAATATTGCGCACTAAACTCACGCGCTTCACGCAGATGTATATATTCTTGACAACAGCACGGAGATAGTCACTCACCCCCAAGACTGCTTTACATTTTAGCTTTGAGTTCAAGAAGACCGACAGGATTTAAAGCCAAGCGCTCGAAACAGGAATATATATACAAATACATTTCAGTCTAAAGGAAATAATGATCTGGACCGTGCTTTTAATTTTGCCAGTACCTTTAATTCTCATTTTAATCTTCAGAGGTAGAACGAGGTAAGTTACATTCTCAATGCTTCATTTTAAATTATTAACAGAGGATGAATTAAACTATGTGTATGTTGATACGCTCATTATACATTGTCATATACATTCCTCATAACTTTCATGTTAATAACATATTTATTATGTATGTGACATTTCACAGTTCACATTAGGAGTAGGCTACATGTTCACGGTCGATACGGTCAAAGGAATGGACTTATTAAAACTTAAATTTCAAGTTGAACGTTCATTGAAACAAGTGCGTTAGAAACATGCATCCAATGCACACGTTCTGTAGTGTTTTCCTTTGGGCTGTAATTATATTGGCACTTCTATTACAGTAATAATAATAATAATAATAATAATAATAATAATAATAATAATAATAATAATAATAATATGCAACAAGCACACGTTTAGTGATTACACCTGTCTCACGTTTACCTTACTCTTAAATTACATTAAACGAAGTGGCATTTTGAACACATCTAAATACATAACAATACTAATTAAAGGTTTGGTGGATATAGATTTGTTAACTGTTGCATTATTTGGTTATTTTAATGTGCAGTGCGAAGTTATTGTATTTCTTTATTTTACCTAATGAATGGATTGAACAATATGTAACCACGTTCTCAAGTGTGTACAGTAGTTTTAAGATACAGTAGACACTGCTGAAAGACGAGTGAGCGGTAGCCTCAGTCTCCACCTTTCCTCTTCATGGCGGCAAGTCTCCATGTCAGTAACCCATAGCAACGTGGAAGATACTCATTACTAAAGAAAATCCTGTTTTGCACGGGAGGCTGACGTGTTGGGTGTGTTAAATAGCAGCTTGAAAAATGTACGTCACTGTTACCAACGAATCCAATTGTAAACTAATTAGTTTGAGGTGTGTTTGTAAACCACCACTGTTGAAGTTTAATACACAGGCACAAGCAAATAAACTAGGTCTGCCTGCCTGCCTGCCTGTCTGTCTGCCTGCCTGTCTGTCTGCCTGCCTGCCTGTCTGCCTGCCTGTCTGCCTGCCTGCCTGCCTGCCTGCCTGCCTGCCTGCCTGCCTGCCTGCCTGCCTGCCTGCCTGCCTGTCTGCCTGCCTGCCTGCCTGCCTGCCTGCCTGTGTGTGTGTGTGTGTGTGTGTGTGTGTGTAATAAATTAATGCACTTACCCATCACAAGCGATTTCTAACTCTGTCGCCAGTTTTCTGATACAAAGCCCATCTCTTCAATGTTACAATTTATTTGATTATATAGTACTGTACCAACAAAACCAACTACAGTGCATCTAAATGGAAGCCTACTTATTTTAAAACACAGTCCTTTCAGATATGTTTTTTTGACATTGTATCTTTTTTGTGTTCCCAGAAAAACAGACAAGGGTTGGAACAGGCCAAAATGAAATAATCAGATCTGCGTCACACGTGTTTAACTGTCCCTGAAGACAGAATTTGACAGGGTCGGATATGTGCATGCTGAAAAACTGGCAAAAATTGAAAAATGTGACATTTTTAATTATTATTATTATTATTTTACTATTTTTTTCTTACGACTTACAGTTGTTACAAAGTATCACAATACAAAATATCACATTACAAAATATCACATTACAGATAAGAGCAGTTATAAAGTACAGTAAAATCAATAGAAAATAAGATCAAATTCAAATAAGAGCAAAATAAAGAATAAAGTAAATAATTACCTTTAGGAGTGAGTTCGACTCAGAGCAGTTAAACTTATAGTAAAAATATTTGCTTTCTTATACGAGTAAAGTCCAGTAAGAGCACCTAGTAAGTACGATAAATGGATAAAAAACGATTTCAAATATTACAGAAAATGTGAATACGGATACCTGTAAGAGTAAAATCAAGCACAAGACACAGGAAATAGTTATAATTAAGAGCAGTAGTAGAATACAGCAGGGTATGGAGCAGTTCAGTGCAAGTGCAAGCTGATGCAAGTACTGGTACAACTGGGTGCCATATAGTCCAGTACAGGTGTGTCTTGAGGAGGCGCTGGAAGGTGGTCAGGGACTGAGCAGTCCTGACATCCGTGGGTATGTCGTTCCACCACTGAGGGGTAAGGGAGGAGAAGGAGCGGGATCTGAAAGCGGGGGAGCGGAGGGGGGTGGTACAGCTGATCTGCTGGTGGTGGAGGAGCGAAGGGGGCAATAGGGGGTGTAGGGAGAGATAGTAGTCTGGAGATAGGAGGGAGCAGAAAGGTGGAGACAGTGATAGGCGAGTACAAGAATTTTGAATTGGATGCAGCGATAGAGAGCCAAGTGGAGGGAGCTGAGCTGTGGTGTAGCATGGGAGAAACGAGGAAGGGAAAAGACGTGGTACTGCTCCTAGTCGGAAATGAACCAAATAAATTCTATAATAACAGAATATCTTTGCATGGACTGTCTCTACCAATGCTGTCTGCTAACTATCTGCCGAGCAGGCAGTACCATGTGGATGTGACGCTATCACCTGCATGCCTCTAGTGGCCTGGCGGGGCAGTACCAGAAAAAATAAATAAAACAAAGGCTTCTGATGAAGCTTACAATTCGGGGGACACAATCCATTTGTGGGGATTCGATACCAAAGTTAGAAATCAGGTATTGCACCGGCTAAATCGGTACAGCAGGAGGGTATGGTTTTGTATTTTCTTTGATTACATGATATTAAATGAAAGATCTAAATTACGTCATCGTTTGTTATGTCTCAATCCTAAAATTCTGTGATGAAAAACTTTTGACTATGTATGTATGTATGTATGTATGTATGTATGTATGTATGTATGTATGTATGTATGTATGTATGTATGTACTTATGTTTTGTATTTATTGCAGATTAGTGAAGGAGCCACCTCTAGATAAAGGCTGTATACCATGGCTTGGGCATGCCTTAGAGTTTGGAAAAGATGCTGCTAAATTTTTAAGTCGGATGAAGAACAAACACGGAGACATCTTCACGGTAAGGCACAGCGCAAGCACTGGGGACGGCATTTTAAAAATACCTTAAAAGTTTAATATATACAGCTGGGTTGCAAAAGGGCAGAATTGGATTCTATAACGAGTGCAAAAGGTCGTTCACATAACAGAGTGTAGAAGGAAAGATTAAAACCAAACGCAACTAAAAGAGCTCAGCCTCAGGAGTTAGTTCAAGAATGGTTTCTGAAAAGCTCTTTTTTCTATATATATTCCTGAAACTGTTCTGGATTATTGATGGTTTCATTAACAACAATAATGCAACAGTTTCATCAATATTGAACAGCTCATTAGTTGAAGCTTTGTGAATAGAGCCCAGTCTTTATTTCTTTCAAAGGAGAGCATTTCATGTTTGTTAAGTAAGCCTTTTAGGCTCTAAACTAATAGCTCCCTTATACCAAATCAAGCCAGAGTGAATTAGTAATAGCAAATATGAGTTTGTTGATTCGTCACTGTTCGGGATGAAAATAAGACTCCTATTGCAAAGCAGTTTCACCCACTCCAGGTTTTACTATGAGCTTGATTAGTCACAGTGTATAAGTAGCAAGCTCAGGTGTAACTCATAGTAAAACCAGGAATGGATCAAACTGCTGTGCAATGGGAGTCTTATTTCCATCCCTGCTGCTTAGCTCAGTGATTCCACCCCCAAGGTCTCTTTAGTACGTTGTTCGTTTCTTGACTTTGAAAAACGAATGTGGAATTTTCTCCTTTCAAAAGGCAGAAGTTCATTGAAGACTCCCTTGGAAAGTAAACTATACAAGCCTTATTAACATATATGCTTTACTGTATAAACCCAAAGGCTGAGGTCATGCTTCTCTATTGGACAGCCATCGTTTTGACTGAACATTTGACACTTGGCAAAGTTAAATAATGATGGGAGTAAGCACTCTACCCGTGTGTATCATATACATATACCACTAGCCTGTTGAAGCTGCTACCTTTCTATAATTTATATGCAATATTTGTTTAATTGTTATACAATATGTTACTGGAAAGGCAAATGGATTTATACTTTATACTGTATGTGAGATTTATACTTTAGGCTATGTAATGAGAACATATCACTTGGGTTAAAAATATCTCCAATAAACTAATAACCAGTCAGTTATTGGACTTGCTAAGGTGGTTTGTTACTAAATGTATTTTGAATTAGCGATTTATTTTTTTTGCATTATTTAGGTGCGTGTGGCTGGACGATATGTTACTGTCCTCCTTGATCCAAAATCCTATGATGCGGTTATTAAGGAGTCCGGTTCCAAATTCAACTTCAGTAAATACGCTTGTCTGCTAATGGAGAGAATATTCAATCTGAGGCTACCCGACTATGAGCCCAACACAGAGAAGGCTATGATGAAGCTGTAAGTACCACATGGTCTTCAATGGACTCATGGCACTACAATGGCAATGATCAATGATCTGTGTCAAGGTGCTTTCTCCAGAGATCAGGAGCTGCTCTTCTGTTTAGTTGCTGCCAAAATATGTAACGTAGGCTGGATCGGTGTCTTTATAGAAGTCATCTTTCATCTTTTTTCTTTTGTCTTGCTGGAAATAAACAGCTTTGCACTAGATGGCGTGGCGCTTAAGACAGGCAACTAGACTTGAAGAGCAGTTCCTGAACTCATACAAACACAGACACAAAATCAAAGAAAATGTAAGCTCTTTTATTTCTTTATATATCAAAGATTGAGTGCCCTTCGCTGGTACACCTCCCATTCCTCCACTCTGTAGAGTGCAATGACAGCGCTGCTGAGGTGTGAAGGACAGTTTCAGAGTGTTTTTTATTGTCTTCTGTCTGGCAGGCACTTCCAGGGTAAGCCCCTGCACAGTCTGAGCACAATGATGCAGTCAAACCTCGACACTGTGCTACTGCCAGAGAGCAACGACCTGAGGAGGACGTGGAGGCGAGACGGGCTCTTTAACTTCTGCTACAGCGCTCTGTTCAGGTAGGGAATTCCACAGACATCCACAGCAATTACAATGTGCTTCAACTGCTGCTTTCAGAGATCTGCTTATTGAACCTTTAAAGGAGCGCTCACCAAGGCTATCAAATCAATTTCCTGACACTTTAGCAGCTTTAGAAATACTACCATACCTCCTCAGGGCTTTACAATGCTTACCTGTGCTTTACCATCTTTTCACTATGCTTAATACACTTTGCCATGCTTTTACTATGGGAAACTTTCATAGTGGTTAAGGTGGCTTAGGGACCACAAGGTCCTCTTCCATGCAGTTCAAGTGGTTTTGCTGTGATATCCAAATGGCAGGCATCGATACACACTGTGTCATGGTGTCTCATTTTGTAATTAACAGTGCATTTGCATTGAATATTAAGTTAATAACATATCAAACGTGGAGAATCCCATCAGGGTTTGGTTTAAATGCAAGGTGCAAGGTTGACAGAGGTTTGCTCCAAATCGTTCTCAGCACATTCACAGATAGTTTCCCTGTCTCCCCCAAGAGCCGGATACCTCACTCTGTACGGCAATGAATCAGAGCAGGGTGGCGACCAGGCAGAGAAATCCAGAGACAGGAGTCAGTCTGCAGACATCTACCGAGAGTTCAGGAAGTTCGACAAGCTCCTCATGAAAATTGCACGAACCACCTTGACATCTGGTAAAGAAAACCACAGTGGATCTCAGTGAGAAAAGGCCTGCTATAGAGTAGCAAGTAGCAAACAGGTTAGCCGCGCAGGCTTTGATTCACAACTGGAAGAAAGTCTGACTGTCACTGGGAACCCATCTGCATTCTGTTTATACAATGGGTCACTTTGTAAGTTAGTTTAACAGTAATGTTTTAAGGGGCAGATCTGTGTAGAAATGCTTGCAGAAGGCAGTTGAAATAAAATGTCAAACGAGCCATCAAGATTGTACATTCAATCTAGAAGCAGTGATACATCTGAATAAAGATAGGCCAAATGGGTGTCAGTACTAATGATAAAGATTTTCTTTACTAAACATATTTTGGATCTTTTTTTTGATTATTTTGAACCAATGATAAAAGCAATATGTATTGGAATTCAAAGTTATGCAATTGAACATGAATTAAGTATTTAACTACAGAACGTCAATACCTATGGTTATTTAAATGCCACCTCAGCCACTAACTCATTGTGTGACCCTGAGCAAGTCACTTAACCTCCTTGTGCTCCGTCTTTCAGGTGAGACGTAATTGTAAGTGACTCTGCAGCTGATGCACAGTTCACACACCCTAGTCTCTGTAAGTCGCCTTGGATAAAGGCGTCTGCTAAATAAACAAATAATAATAATGGTTACCACTAACAATTATACAGACACTTGATAGAAGTAACCAAGATTTATATATTATAGGGAGCAAAATACCATGACTGGCTCAGCTGACATGTGTCCGATATTCACCAGTATGCCTGTATTTGTTTTCCTAACAGCGGAGAAGAAGGAAGCCCAGGGTGTAAAGGAGATCCTTTGGGAGCTGCTGTCCACAATGAAACTCGTCAGCAAACTGAACAGGAGCTCCTGGCTGGAGAGTTACCGGCGCCACCTGGTGGAGAAAGGACTCGATGAGGAAATGCAGAGCCGAGCCATGCTGTTGCAGCTTTGGGCAACACAGGTACCTGTTTCTCTCAGCCATTCTGATCAAGTCTACATGTCACACTGTCACATGCTAGCCAGAGCAGAAGCGGACACTGCTGCACCTCCAGCACATGGAGTCTATTCATTTCATCTTAATACTGTCAGAGCTTAATACCACCCACATTCAAACCAATAAAAAAAAAAAAACTACTGTTTCTATAATACAAAATAATTAATAAAAGAAAGTAAGCTTTCTTGCACTGTTACAGTTCCTAGCTGCCATTGTCCTTTCTGAATGATTTTAGTAGTGCTGGAATTCAGATCTGACTGTTTAGAACAGGGGTCTCCAATCCAGGTCCTGGAGGGCTGGTGTCCCTCCTAGTTTTTGTTCCAACTGTACCCTAAATTACCTAATTGGACCCTTTAAGTGCTTATTAGAAGCTTAATTGGTCAAATTAATTAATTTAGGGTACAGTTGGAACAAAAGCCAGGAGAGACACCGGCCCTTCAGGAATAGAAATACATTTACACTTAAAGCAAATCAAGCTCCGGACTTTAGATAGCAATTCCGTCTCATGGCCACCAGATGGAGCCCTGCAACACAGTGAGGACTGCCTTGTGTCCCCGGCCAAGGTGCCTCGTTTCCCCAGGGGTGTGAATCTTTACCAGATGGCTTGAATTGGAGATGACAGCCTGTCTCCTACCATTTCCATTCTACAGTTTATCACATTTTACTTCCTGTGACTTAGAAAAGAAAAACTGTCCCTGTCTAAACCAGCCTTCAGTGCAGACTCCAGGTGCTGGGTCACCAGACTGGAATCCTGTGTAAGCGGAGCGCAGAACCTCAGCACTAACACTAAATCCTAGACACGACCCAGACGTGATGCCTGTAGCGCTCCTCTCTCTGCAAAATAGACTCACTGGATTGACTTTAAACAGAAGTGTACTCCATGAGGTTTCACACTCCTTTATTGCTTCAGTTCATTCTTCACTGAGTATAATACAGCAGTGTGCACATGTATTAGAACACCCCATTGCTTCTGTATATAATACAGCAGTGTGCACATGTATTACAACACCCCATTGCTTCTGTATATAATACAGCAGTGTGCACATGTATTAGAACACCCCATTGCTTCTGTATATAATACAGCAGTGTGCGCATGTATTAGAACACCCCATTGCTTCTGTATATAATACAGCAGTGTGCACATGTATTAGAACACCCCATTGCTTCTGTATATAATACAGCAGTGTGCACATGTATTAGAACACCCCATTGCTTCTGTATATAATACAGCAGTGTGTGCATGTATTAGAACACCCCATTGCTTCTGTATATAATACAGCAGTGTGCACATGTATTAGAACACCCCATTGCTTCTGTATATAATACAGCAGTGTGCGCATGTATTAGAACACCCCATTGCTTCTGTATATAATACAGCAGTGTGCACATGTATTACAACACCCCATTGCTTCTGTATATAATACAGCAGTGTGCACATGTATTAGAACACCCCATTGCTTCTGTATATAATACAGCAGTGTGCACATGTATTAGAACACCCCATTGCTTCTGTATATAATACAGCAGTGTGCACATGTATTAGAACACCCCATTGCTTCTGTATATAATACAGCAGTGTGCACATGTATTAGAACACCCCATTGCTTCTGTATATAATACAGCAGTGTGCACATGTATTAGAACACCCCATTGCTTCTGTATATAATACAGCAGTGTGCACATGTATTACAACACCCCATTGCTTCTGTATATAATACAGCAGTGTGCACATATATTAGAACATCCCATTGCTTATGTAGTTTTCATTTGTTGTGCGTATGAAATCAAACCACTGGAACTGAAAATCAAGAAAAATGGTCAAAATAGGCAAATTGGTGATTGTCTAATTTCATTGATGCAATTTAAAATAATAAGAGAAAAGGAACATAGCCACAAATGGTAAAATGCACGAGGCTTTTTAGAAGTGGCTTAAGATGCCTAATTAAGGCTCAAACACTTTCTACACATGAGTGCTGTTTCTATAGCATTGATTACTGACCCAAAATTGAAATGTTCACCCCAGAGGTTTTCATGCAGGAAGGTATATAAAAGGATATAAATGACACATCTGGAGGTGTTGTAATACATTTGCTCACTCCTGTATGTCAATCAACTTTTCAAATGTTGTATATATCTAGAGAAGCTCTTGTCCAATTGTAAAGAGAGAGAAAAGGGCTTAATTTAGTATGATAAAACTTGGTAAGGACATTCTTTTGCACGCATTATTGGTAATATCAGAATGTCTTTATGTGACACTTGGATTTGTCTTTATACAGTGGGTATAGGTTGTGATTACCTACTTTTTCATGTTACTGGTATCTCTCATTTTGTGTCTGTATTTAAAGCAGCTGACTTTAATTTCTCATAGATTTTCTCCACTTTGAAAATTCTCTGAAAGTACAACAGTACTTGGTAGACAATACTCCTCAATGTTGATCCTACTAAGGACAGCAGACAGAGTTAATTACTACAACAAAAAATGACAATAACGATAACTGCCAGAGCTGTTCATAACCATAATGGCCCTGCAAGCATTTTGACTGGGTGTGGATTATAATGGAATCCCAAAGGCTAGAAGCAGCGTATGTCTCTGCTTTAGTCTACACACAAAGACCTGAAAAGCAGACATGAATTACTGCTGTATATTTAAATATTTATACCACCTTTTTAAAGTAATGTAATTCACAACAGCACATGAAACTGTTTTCCAGCCAGGCTTCAGTGCACTGAAAACGGGGCTTTAAATATTAATGGGCTATTGCTTGAGAAACAGATTGGCCTGTTTTAATCTCGCCAGTGTTCATTGGAATCAGACCTTAAAGTGATCAGAGACGCAGAGGGTTGCTGAAGTGCTGGGTTTGGGTAGCGTGGCAGTGACAGCGTCACTTCAGCTTGTATATTACTGCCTAGTGCCATCAGCATGTAATCACATCACATTTCTATCACTTTTAGCAGCATCCAAGCGCAAGCTTATCAGGATGAGAATCCCATTTAAAGCACTCAGAACCTGCAGTGGACTGCAGTATGTCTTGCTCTGAATGCAGTGCTATTGGCTTTGCTTGTCTGAGTAGTTGGCTCACTAGGTTTCATTGCCTTGTTTGTAGTGTAGTAAAACCCCTGTTATGTAAAGTAATTGGGACCATGGGGTGCTCAGATTATTGAATTAATGTGATTGTTTATATGACTTTGCCAATCCTATCAAACCCCATTAAAATATATAATACATCCCCTGTATCTATACCATCTAATATTGCAGTGTTCTGTAAATACCAGAGATTGAGGGGCTTTCAATGACAACAGGGCAGAAAACCTTTCAAGTTTTCCACTGTAAATTTGCATGGTCATTTTTCAGTTTTCCCATGTTTTCTCCTGGCTATTCAATGCATTTATCATAGTTTACCGTTGTTTCCGTGTGTTTTTTTTGTTATGCTTTACCATACCTCTCTGGGCTTTACCATGCTTCCTCTGGGGTTTATTACACTTTGTTGTGCTTAACAAGCCAGGTTACAAGAAGATGTTCAAGGGTGTTTGTATAATCGATGCTGTGGTACATTCTTGAGGAATGAGGAACTGTTTTCACCTCATCCCATGGTCATAACTTTGAACGGAGAATTCAAAGACGTCTGCATGTATAAGACAGAAGGTTTGTCAGCTTTATAAAGTACACAGCAACAGAAAAAATCTCAAGGTTGTGCTGTTTTCCTCCCCCCATTGAGCATACAAAAACTGTCGTATTGTGTAGTATACAGTACATTTTGCAATGATCAGCCCATATGGGTGTAGGTAACAAAATCATTACAAAAATCTTACCTATCATACACTGCCACCCAATAGAAAGGTCTCAAATATGCAGTTTTAAAAGAAAATATGACATCTTAACATGTATTTTGAATTTAAATTGATACATCTGTACTACGCTTAGTAAACTGAAATGTGCTTGCTTTGTCCTCAGGAAATACACTTGTACTTCCTTGGTCATTTCAGTTCAGCAGTTTCTATGGGGTCAAGAATGTCTACTGGCTGCAAAGCATGTCAGTCACTAGGGGCAGCAGGTGATTGGTTAATAACAGGAAAGACGGCCCTGAATAGGTGGGGACAATTTCAGTTTAAAGGTGAAATGACAGAGAAAGCATGAGCATAGTACCAGATATCACACCTTTTTAAAAATGCATGTCTGAAAAATGATTATATTCAAAACTGCTAGAGAATGGATATGCATGGCCTGGAAAATGACATGTGGGATTATTCTGTAACCATGACAGTATCTTTGTGCTAAATGGATTGTGTTAAAGGTAGCTGAAGCTAGCTGATTGTTTTTCAGTGGTTCATTTCCGTCCTCCTGTTTCAGGGGAATGCTGGCCCTGCTGCGTTCTGGTTGCTGGTGTTCCTGTTGAAGAACCCTGAAGCCATGTCAGCCTTGAAGAATGAGTTTAATAAAATCCTGCAGGGACAGCGTCTACATCCTCCACCGCACAGCGTCACCCAAGAAATGCTGAATAACACTCCGGTTTTCGGTAAACTTATGTGTTATTATTATTGTTAATATTATTATAAACCTCACGGTCCAGCCAATCGGGTTACGAGTAGAGCGGTCATTAACCCACGTTAGATGACCGCAAAAGCCTGAGATTTTGGAACCGCCCTTTTAAATTTGAAAAGCTGTCCACTCCATGCTGTAATCACCAGCATCGCTGCATTATTAGAAACTGTTGAGATCAGCACATCAGGCTAATGAACATTTGAGTAATGCTGGCTTGCTGAAGTTATCAAAACCACTTTTTTTCTGATTCACTGACATATCATGAATACATTTGCAAAACTAGGGGATTTGATTATAATGTTTGGGTTCTAAATGTAAAATGTTACAAAACCGATATGAAACCTTTATGAATAATCATACCCTTGCAAACGCGGTTTAAAGCAAAATCAATCCAGATCTCAGCCCTCATGTAAAAGGTATGAATTTTTGACACAGATTCTCAATAGATCAGACTGTTGGCGCTGTGTTAAAATGCTTCCGCTATAATAGGAACAGACAAAGCTTCCCTCTAATTAAACTGACATGTTTCAATGTGTTCATCATGTGTCACTGACACTGCTCTAAGAAGAAACCATTACTGTCAAGATTGCTTCAGCGTGACAGAGTGGAGGAATGCTCCGTTTCCATTTCGCTCCATTCTTTAGCTGGAGCGTTTGGAATATATAAATCATATGATTTGAATGACCCTGAGGATGCTGTGAAACTGCAGGCTTATAATGTCCTTCTCTCGTCTCGCTCCTAGATATTCATTTACTGACCAGAAATACCACCCTTAATATGTTAAACAAGGAGAACTGCTTTAAAAACTTCAGGACAGCTACATTTTCATGATCTGTTTAATATCCTGTTGGGTGGAGCCCCTGTGGCTCCCCCAGTAAAAAGCACAGGCGTTTGGAGTGGTTTGAATCCCACTCATGCCTAGTTTGTGATCTTGAATGGACGGCCCACAGGGAGATAAAGCTGTCTGGGGCTAGTTTCCCTGCTCTCGCTTCAGCATCCACGCACAGCCCAGGCAGACACTTCCGAGGCGGGGCCCCTGGGAGCAGTAGCTCAGTAATACCCGTTGATTAGGTTTGGCAGGAGGTGAAAAGAGGTGATTGGCTTCACACACTGATCTTCAGCCCCTCTGATCGCTACGTGGGTGCAGCAGTGAAGCCATCATACTGGTCTTCAACCCCCCTGATCGCTACGTGGGTGCAGCAGTGAGGCCTTGCCTAGGGGAATGTTTGCTGCATTCTTCCATAGCCTTCTGTGCCCTTCATCAGAAAGCATGTTTTGTTGGCTTACCAGTTTGTTTACATTACCTAAGGCTGTTATTGCTGCAGGCCCACAAGCTTCCTCCACTCCCTTGAAGCTTTCCATGTTGTCACTCAGTGAACATTTAATGGATCTCTCCCTAGTGGCTGATGAGTTAATAAAGACATCAGCATAAGACACACAGCAGGGGGATTCTGTTTTAGGTCAGAGAAGAACATGTGTTGCTGTTTTTTAATAGTATAGAGCACTGATTGGAGTCTCGTCCCACAGACAGCATGTTGTGCGAGACCCTGCGGTTGACGGCAGCCCCCTTTATAACCAGAGAAATCCTTCAGGACATGCCGCTGTGCCTTGCTGATGGCAGACAATACAACATAAGGAAGGGGGACCGCATCTGCCTCTTCCCCTATCTGAGCCCACAGATGGACCACGAAATCCACCAAGAGCCCCAGGTAACTAGATAGTACTGTTTTTATAATTGCCAGCATTTCAATGTGTTTCTCAGTGAGTTGGGACGATATCTGACAGATGACACAGTGACTAGCATTTACTGATACGGTAATGAACAATCTAGTGAAATATTCCAAAAGTAATCCGGGATAGGGTATGAACTTAGATTCAAAGAATCGCATTTTAATTATGTGGCTGCTGCCTTGTAGCAACTTTTACAATGTACTAACAGAATCTAAAATAACAGTGTGCAATTGTTAATGCTAACACTGCATAGCACACCAAAATCTGTTAGATGTATCACAGTTATGTTTTTTCTTTTTAAAAAGCCACTTTTAAAGGAGCACAAAGGCCAATGCAGAGTTCCCTGTGGGTTCCCAGTAAAGACCAGCAACTTGGCCTGAGCTGGATGTCATGTTTGCATGACTTCACTATGTGACCTCTATAAGTGAAAACATCTCAATCTCATAGCTATAAAACAATTCTAGTGCTCCCCTTCATAAGGCAGCCCATTATACTGCAGAACAGGTTAGAAGGCAGTACGGTCATGGCTCCCATTTGCCCCATAATGCCACCACACTAACACTAGTCGTCTCGTTATAGTTATCTCTTAACTATGGCCCCTGACTACAGCGTTATAAAGGGGGAGCACTGTATCATATCATATCCATTTATAAGCAAGAAAGCTATCATAGATGTATTATACCAGTGTGAATTTACTGTCCAAACCAATAAAGCCTCTAGGAGCACTTATAGGTAATGCAAGACAGTCAAACAGTATTTCTCATTATTGTAAATCAGCTAAGCCTGCCATATTCACCCCCAAGCCAGTTAATGAAATGTATTGACATTCCTTCTGGGGCAGCCATCAGGGAGAATTTCAATTATCTGCAAGTTGTTTGTTTTCAGTAGATGGAGCTCCAGTCGATCCCTAGTTAATTATTATTTACACTTGGCTAAGTGGGTATATTAACAATCATTAGTTCATCACTTTAAAGAGGTACGTCACCAGCTCACGGGACACTAGATACGTGCTCATCTCCGCAATCTTCATTAGCAGATAATAGACAACCGGAAAACAGCATCTGAGAGATCTGGAATGGATAAAGTTACTGCTGGCTCAAAATGAGATTGCTTTACAGGATAACAAAAAGGTTTTAAATAAGTGCTAACAAGCCATGTGCTTGGCTCGCATGAGCACTAGCAGTGTTATCACTGGCCCCCTTTTCTTCAGATTTGGTTCTTTGTATTTGTATTTTGAAATGTAGGTATTTCAAAGACAACACTATAGAGGAAAGGTTACTGCTGCTTCCACGTACTTAGAGTAATCCCTTGATGTGTTGAAGTTCAAACTGACTCCAATGGTGTATCAGATTCAGACTATGGGACCTACAGCAGTCAGCATGCAGCTGTTTATCGATCTACTGAATTAACATAAGAAAAGAAAAGCAAGCGAAGAACCAAAAGACTTAAAAGAGGAACCAGTAAAACTGTGCTCTAGATACGGTAGCATGCTGTGTGGTTCTGATTTAGTACTGGAATGGATTGCCAGTGTGGTGATTTACTCAATACCAACACAAATTAGGAAATTGTTCCTACTGTGGCACCATTCTACAAATGCCCCCCACCCTGCTGCATTGCCACTGAAGATATTTCGCAAGGGATTTTACCAGTTTTCTGTCCAAAATGCTAAAATTGATCCCATTTGTCTTTTCCCAGAAATTTAAATACGATAGATTTCTCAACCCCGATGGGACGGAGAAGAAAGACTTCTATAAAGATGGGTCAAAGCTGAAGTACTACAACATGCCGTGGGGAGCAGGCAGTCACATGTGCGTCGGAAGGTTCTTCGCAATCAATAGCATCAAACAGTAAGTTTTCAGAGAGGAAAAGAAAACTTTTAATACAGGGAGCACTGCTGACAACAAGCCACTGCCAAGTGTGTTAAAGAATGCATGAGCCGGCCTGGGTTTCCAACCAGCACAGTAAGAGGAGAGTGGAAGAGCTGTCTTTGTTTAACCACTCAACCGACTCTCTGAACAGCCTCCCTCGTACATCACCATTAGAAATACATGAGAATGAATCTGCAGACCAGCCTCCCTCGTACAGCACCATTAGAAATACATGAGAATGAATCTGCAGACCAGCCTCCCTCGTACAGCACCATTAGAAATACATGAGAATGAATCTGCAGACCAGCCTCCCTCGTACAGCACCATTAGAAATACATGATCATGAAAACGCAGCTTGACATCTGGCAATCACTAACACAGCAGACGCTTCCAAATTAAGACTGCTGTTAAAAGTGCAGGTATGCTGTGAACTGTTATGTTAAACGAACAGACTTCAGCATTTTCTTTTTCAGCTTTAGCACACTGTTTTCTCACAAGTCCCTTTTGCTGCTGATGTTTTTTCAGACATGACGCTTTAGATTTGCTTCCTGTGTTACAAGTAATTGAATAATCCATAACTTCATTGAATAATCCATAACTTCAAGACACAGTAAGAATTATGCAGTGAAACCATACGAAACTAAGTAGACAAACATTTCAGCTACACTGGAGAAGATATGTTTGTCTCATCTCATCGTTCTACCTTAATCACTGAACCCCGCTGGAGTCTCACACCTGCGTTAGTTTCCTGCATGGAATCAGGAGGGGTCTTATTGCCTGTAGCACAGAAACACAAGCTCTGCCACTGGTGCTGCACGAACAGATCATACAGGTTGAGCTCTCCACAGAAATCAGGCTGATGTACCATTCCAAGTGAAACAAATAAAGAAACATCTGCTTGGGTTTGTGATGATCGCTGATTTTCTTAGACTCTGTGGAGAACAATGACCCACACAAACCCAAGCAGCTGCGTCTTCACTTGTTCCACTTTTAATGGTACATCTGCCCAATCAATCAATGAGCTTCACTGGCAGAGAGCTTGATCCGAGTAACTGAATAAGCAGCTGTAGCTGCCACTAACTTAGTCCAAAAACAAAGGGGTTTATAAACCTTTGTTTAAATCCTTTGGTGAAAGCTGTTTCATGTTTCTCCTAGGTTCCTGTTCATGGTCCTCACCTCCTTCGAGTTGGAGTTGTGTGATCCAGAAGCTGCAATCCCTGACATTGATGTGAGCCGCTATGGATTCGGAATGCTTCAGCCAAAGCGAGACGTTGAGATTCAGTACAGACTGAGAGACTTCGAACACAGCACTGCCTAGAGACAGTCCAGAGAGCACCCTGCATGTTTTCTATATGCTGGTGCTGTGCATGGGACCCTAGCCATACCTGATTTAGTTTCTAACAGGTCCTCCATCACAATGTATTAAAGCGTAGTGATTATTAATAGCTTGTGTAAGACATTATAAAGCAAGTCATGGACTGTAATCGTATTTTAAAAATATTCAGCCAGTCTTTCTTCTGCTCTCAGGACTTGGAAGCTAACATTGAGTATCACTGCCAGGCTAGGGTCTTAATAAAGATATATGTGCACCCACAAGCCAGTAGAAAATCTATTGTACCATGTCGGGTGTCCTGTTTTGTGTATATGTATTTTAACAATGTAACTTGCTTGATCAAAACAGGACACACTTTGCATTTTAAGCATACAATTGAAGGTAACACATATTTTTTAGAACGGCCTTTGGAAAGCAGACCCTATGACTTCTTGAATGTGGTATTTGTAAAGTATTTTCAGATTTTATATTTTAATAATTTATTTTTTTATATCCTAATGTTTGTCATACCTGTTTTGTACATATCTGTTACCCTTTTAGTACTGTTGATTTGTAAAGCACACTAAATACATGAATGTAAAAATGATTAAACCTGCACTCCAGGAGATGTGGTCTCTAACTCACAGAATCCAATTAGATTTAGTTGCTCCTCTTTTTTTAAAAAATGCTCCCTCTGTGTTTGTATCTATTTATAACTGGCAAACGGGTTCTCTTTCATTCCAATCTCTGCAAACTCTTATGTGTGATATGAATGGGAGGGGGGGGGGATTTCGAGAGCACTGTGGCTAAGGGTTTTTTTTATTTTGTTTTCTGGATGTTAAGCTGAGGGAACGCACAGCCACTCTGTTCATTGGAACTTGGTTTCAGGAGACTAGGTTTCAGGAGACTGCATGGCACACCAGGAAAGTGTTTGATACAGCAAAGTTGCCTCAAACTAGATCTCCCAGTCTCGTGGCTTCGTGCTCCCTCAGCTTAAGAGAAAGCACTCGTGGTAACATATAGATTCCAAGGGGAAATCAGAAATCTGTAGCAGCTGAGATGATAGGATGTGTTGCAGTTTGAGAAACAGCGCTGCAAACGGATTGCTTACACGTATGTACATAACTTGCATTGTGATTGATGATTTCTAATGGGTTTTATACATTTATAAGGACTGTAGGTCTATATTTTCAAAGCGTTTACTGCAGTCTTTAGTTAACTCCTATTTTTTTAATGTATGACAGTAATGTACAAAACTGAAAAACAATTGAAGAATGCTTGAGACCATCAACTACATTCCTTATTTGTTTGCTAGTAATTTTGTAAAATCAGTTGGTATTTGTTCTACTTTCAAAAATAGGCACCACTGAGGTGAAATGACTCAGGAAGTGAAGCAGCAGCAGATTTCGTGGAAGGGAAGGCAAGCAAACTGAGAACTTTCTTTTACTTGGTGTAGTACCAGGTGTTTTAAAATGCAAACAGATGTTTGTTATAACATGTGTTTCTTTCAAAACTGCACACTTGAGACCTGTATGGGAAATGGTAGAAATGATGAAATGATTTGGTTAGCTAGAACCACTTTCAAAGAGGCTTGATACACTTGGGACTGCAGACGCTGGCCTTAATATTTATCAATTTTCTGCAGAAGCTCAGCTAGAATGGAAGTCAATGGGATTGTCATGACCCGGCACATTTCATTGTATTATAACCTGGCTCTAGAAACTGCACAGCAGATCCGTGGAAGCATCTGTTATGCTTGCTGTTGCTTTCCAAAAGCATTTACTGCCATGCAGTATTCTCTGGATGGGGCTGAGAGTGACAGCTGCTAAACCGGCAGTTCTTTCCAGCACGCTTTGTGTGCTGAAGGACTCCCTCAGCCTGGACTCTGACCTGCTTTTTAATCACAGGGTACAAACTGGATACAGAGCTCTGACGCTAATTATGAAAAAAATACAGAGTTCAAGCATTTTTGTAATGTCACCCTTTCATCTTTTAATTGATTCATTCTACGAATCTTCTAACTAAAAGTGGCTTTATAGAGAAGGTGAGTGCGGGGCAGATATATTGTTGATTAACTAAGCCACAGTTTGTGCTACAAAGCCACAGAAAACTGTTGATTCGTCAACGAAATCAGTCAGAACAACAGAAAAGCGAATACCACTTTATTACACAACAATCATTTCAACAATTAGTTCATTAAAGTATTACATATTTCAAAAGTAGCACTTAAAAAAGGGCTTGCGATTTCAGTTTAGCATTATATATTGTTTGCTAAAAGTAACACAATTATATATTAACATAATGTCAATTTGTTTTTCATAATTACAAATTCACTGCCACATAAACAACCCCCCCCCCCCCCAATCCAATTTTAATTTCACATATCTTCTGGACAGTTTTGCAAAATTAGCTGTCGTTTATTTGCAGTGGAGCAAATGTTGCACTGAAGCAAAAAGCTTTGATAGTTGTGCTGCAAGCATTATGCTGGGTGCGTTCTTGTATGCAGAGCAGAGCAGCGATGCAACAGACTTGCTGCTGCCACCTCAGTTCAGTTGCAGATTTACAGAAAAAAAATACCATAGTTCAATATTGGAAAACCCTGAACCATTCTGAATGATTACAAACACCATCAAATAGTAAGGGGGATGACAATGACGTTTGAAGCTTGCTACACTTTACTGCTGTCATGATGCAATGGAAACCTAGTATGGAATGCAGCTTTAATGAATTACAAACAGTAAGAGGCCAAGCATTGCCTGTCTTATGTGTGGATATAAACAATTATAATTGCGAAATTATAAACATGGGGAAAGAGTTAGCACTGAATCAAAGGAATGCAAAGATACTGTTGTAGATACTGTCTTTAAAATTCTCCCTGAAACAATCATGCTTGAGGGCAACAAATAAACGCCCCCTAGGAGGCTGTGTGGTCCAGTGGTTAAAGAAATGGGCTTGTAATCAGGAGGTCCCCGGTTCAAATCCCACTGACTGACTCACTGTCTGACCCTGAGCAAGTCACTTAACCTCCTTGTGCTCTGTCTTTCGGGTGAGACGTAGTTGTAAGTGACTCTGCAGCTGATGCATAATTCACACACCCTAGTCTCTGTAAGTCGCCTTGGATAAAGACGTCTGCTAAATAAACAAATCTGCACACTGCTGTGAGAACTACACTCTGTATATCGCAACGCCCCCTATCCCATCTGCACGCCCTCTGCTTGTTATCAAGACATTGAAATGCCCCAAACAGAATATAAAGGAGAAAGTTTGATAATATCACTTTGGTTATTGGTATCACTCATATCAGTCAAAAAACGGATTTCCGCCGCACTTAATATCACTTCAATAAGATTAGGACGTTTGCGTGTAAGTTAGCTGCTGTGCAATTTTAACATGTTCGGCATCTTCTCAATGCTTATGTTTATTTGACCAGGTTTTCGGATGTTTCCTGAGTCACCTCCGCTTATTGTCACCATGGCTGCTCCTTTAAAGGATATTATTTGACTATGTTTATCAAAATGTATACCAAAAGGGTCAATATTTTCGTTCTTGAACTAAGGACTCAGGTTAAACCACTTGATAGGAGTTCTCTATTACAGCAAATGGAAATCAGAATGGTCGAACATGGTGCCCCCTATCGGCCACAGTGGAAGTTGTGGAAGCA
>CM060271.1:7471948-7501948 GCA_030684275.1 Acipenser oxyrinchus oxyrinchus | reverse complement strand
TTATACAGTGTATATTAAATCACAAGATGATACACCATAACAATTTAGACCTTTTAGATTCCAATCTTCTAATACTTAGCTAAACTCAAACCCTTTGATGCTGAAGTGTGTTCAATTGCACTAAATTATTTACAGACAGATGGTGGAGATTTCTCAGGCCTGGTCAAACAGAACACATGTCTAAATCAAATGCATTTTAATTGGGAGGATAGTTTTTCGAATAGTAGACAGCACAGTGGCTATATTCAGATGTGTTTTAAATGGATTGTTTGCTTCGCTTTCTGATGTTTGCAGTCGTTTCGAAGGGGTGATGTTGCTCCAGTACTGAGCTATCATTTCTCTAGATATCTGTCTTTATCAGGCTCTGAGCTTACTAATAGTGCACATGCCCAATTTACAGAAACTACCCCAAATGAAGATTGTGCAGGTGGCTTTATTAAACAAGGCAAATGCCTAAGAGTTAAAAAATAAAGTATGTCAGTTGCATAGATCCCACGCAGGGCTGTGCATTGAAACTGAGAGCTATCAGTATGCAGACAATGTTGAGGGCCATGGCACGCATCAACAGTATGTACAGAGTACTTGTGACAGGACGGCTGAGTGGTGACGTCCACAGACCAGGAAGCTGACAGAGACACAGACAGGTATTACAGGTGAAAGCGCTGCTGCGCCGGCGATTTATTTAAACTAAATATTTAAACAAAAACAACACTCACAGAGCAAAATAAAAGTGCTTACAAAAACAATCTCTCTCTCTCTCTCTCTCTCTCTCTCTCTCTCTCTCTCTCTCTCTCTCTCTCTCTCTCTCTCTCTCTCTCTCTCTCTCTCTCTCTCTCTCTCTGTCCTTCAACAACCTGCAGGTTTTTATACATGTGTTCATCTGCAGATTAGTAATAAATGAATTCATCTGGAGATGACCACATTTTGCACGAGAGTTTTTAGAATTTGTCAATAATCACGAGCTGTCTGTCAGAGGCAAGCTGCTAACACCGCCTCTGGCAGCCCACATTCCACAACAATATAATACATGAAATCACCCGTGCTTCATAACCCAAACAATACATACAATAATAACACTAAGCCATTACTTTTCTTCTGCCCTGCCACAGTACTATAGAACACAGAAATGGCCATGAATAGTTTAATAAACTTTTGAGGTCATTTTCAGGTCTCAGAAAGTTGAGTAATAGTTTCATAGCTGGCAAAACTGAAAACTTGGAATTAAACAGGAAGCGCACTAATCCTCATGCTATTGTCTGCTGTGTTACAGGCTCCCCTTTATAACTCTATAGTCAGGAGCCATAGTTATGCAGCAAAGTTCTTTACATCTTTAATCTATTAAAGTCCATACACTAGAAATACTGTCCAGTTCATGGATTGCATTGATTTGACTTTCTCCATGACAGTATGTAACCACGGATTGTACTGTAGATGTACCATACCCGGGGGACATGTGCATAGTTATGCAACATACTTGATTACAAACACTTGGTGCCGGACTGTACTGTTGGATTTGAATTGCTTTTAGGCAGACGAGACACACACTTCATGCTGGATTCCAGAACAGACCGGATCGGGATTGGAGACGGTACCACACCATTACTAAGGATTTGTTTCTAACCCAAGAATGATGGCAATTTATACAGAATGCTGGTTTGCTGGATTAGACAGGTTGTACTGTACACAGAATCAAAAGTTTAAAAAATGAATCGTATGTGTGTGTGTGTGTGTGTATATATATAATCTCTGTGTATAGATCCCATGTAACACTGCCCCTGTGTGTCGGAGACAGGGAGGAAGGTTTCAGGGTTGGGCTGCACTTTCACTCTTTTAATCTGCTGATGTTCCTCCTCCATGGGAGTTGTTTCACCTTTATATTTGATATTTAATAACTTCATATTTCATTATTGTCAACATTGGGGTATAACCCATCCCATATTCAACAAAGCATTTTAAATGATAAGAAACAATGATTTCTGAGAAACCCTTCACAGAGTTTGCTAATGGTAAGATACAGTACAGCACGTATCACCCTGCACGCATGTGTAATTGTTTTAATGGGTACTGGGAAATCAGTGTGCCCTAGATTCTACTTTTAACATAATGTGCTAAAAAGAAAAGCTGAAATTAGCTTTTGAATCTCAACCTCGAGTTGATCAGGTTTGACAATGGTATTGAGTGAGCAAGCTTTAAGGGTTACTCGATCTTAATCTGCACTTTGTCTGTGAAATCCTTATTCTTAAAGACCGGCATGCACGCTGCAGTAATGGAGGAAAGCCGTATTGCATCACCTGAAATGACACTGCAATGCGTCAGCGTTCATATCAATAAAACGACTGATTGTAGCAGGATTCCAAACCATGCCATCTTCTGTAGAAGTCACCATCTTGCACAGTCACATGATCGATGACTCAAGTCACATGATCGATGACTCTGAGAGCCTCTCCTGATTGGCTAAAGGCAAGATGTTATTCAAAGTCAAACCCAGGTCTAGTGTGGGAATCATGTTCCCTTGTTTCTCAAAACACGGAAACATCTAGCTTACCCGTGGAAACTTTCTGTCTGGAGACATGTTTCCTGGGCTTTAGTTTGTGGCATTAATTAACTGCTTTGTGTTGATTAGTTTCTACAGTAATCATTATATATCATGTTGGAATTAGCCACCCTGTTCCCTTTGTACAGGTGGTTTGTCACTACACTAAACATTCAGATTTATATTTATTTAGTTATTGATTTTATTCCTCCCTTACCCTTTTGTCTTTGCAAACATTCGAAGTGGTGCTTATACTCATAGTATTTATTTATTTAACTAGGAGATTTACCCATGGAGACCAAGGACCTTCAAGGAGTCCTGGAAAACAATTGCAATGTTAAAAAAAATATTAAAATCTACAAAATACAATAAAAACATGTGTGGTTCAAACTTAAGCAGCAGCATACAGAGATCTAAGAAGAGCCTAAATAAGTAATTTCTATTTGTTAATGTGGACTGGAGGAGAAGCATTGGCAGGAGGTTCTAGCAATTGCCAAATCTGATCTTTAACCAGAGAAGGAGAGAGTATCAAATTATATCTTCATACTGTGATGCAAACAGTTCCAACAGTCTTCGGGCGTTGATGTGCAAATGGTCATTCTCCCATTGTTCATGTCACAAGTCTGTGTTCAGGTGCTTTCATCTGAATTCAGGAGCTGCTCTTCAGTTCCAGCTACCTGACAGAGGTACGGTAGGCAAGGTCAGCCTCTATAGAAGAGTCAGCGCCATCTAGTGCACAGCAGTTCCAGCATAATTAAAGGAAACTTGTTTGTGCTGAATCGCTAGATGGCGCTGGCTCTTCTTTAAACACATTTTATATAATCTAGCCCACATTAAATATATCTATGACAGGCAACGAGAACAGATCCTGAACTCAGGTGAAAGTAACACAGACTTCATAATAATGATGGTTTATTATAATACAGACAGCAGAGGACCCAATTTCACACACACTACACTGACTAACACTATTTTGAGAAGCCTTACTGTTTTTCACCACTATAGGTTTGATTTCTGATCCCCGTTCAATTAATATGTGAAGCACAGGACACGTTTACGTTTCAGGTGGGATTCTATTTTCTGTAACACAGGAAGGAAGCAATTACCAGGGGAAAAAAGTGCTTCTCCTGAATAAAAAAGGAAAGATTTTTTTTTACTTAATATGAATCCCAAATGTTTTAAAAATGAATTACCCATTCATTAGCCTCTTAGACACTTTTCACTATCTCCTTGTCTTCATTTTTTCTTTGCTGGTCAACCCTAAATACTGCTTGAGGTAATATATCTATATATTTTAAATATTTTAATTCTGGGGGTTCAGCAGCTGCCTCGTTTGGTGGTTTCACCAGCCCTCTGTGGATATTGGCATTAGGGGTGTGCAGAGATTATCCAAGCAATTCCCTTTAACATGTTTTCAGATGTTATGTGATAATTACAATGGAATACAACCTTTTAAATCCGGTTTTGATTGGACAAAACAAAGCTTGCCTCTTTTGCAGGGAGTACCAATCAATAACAAGCTGACAAGGTGATCAAACCAACAAAAAACACACATTTATCTGTGACTTTGTATCTGGTTGATATACAATCATTTCAATTTTGCTTTCTTATTTTTCAGAGTGCTTGTTTCCATAGAAATCACCTAATGTGCGCACCGCCTGTGCAGTGAGTTGTGGGGTAGTCTTGGGCACGAGTTAACCTTTGATTAACCTCAGCAAACGAAGACATCTCTCAGCCTCCTATAGATTCATTGAGTGTCTGTCTGTTTGTATGTCACACTTTCTAAAATAATAATAATGATGATGTGCTTATTTATTACAATCACCAAACGTTTTAAATTCACCTTGATAGATCCCACTCGCCACATGAATAGGTACATTATTAATGTGCTTTGTTGTGCAGTTTATTTGAGTACATTCTGTATTGCTTACTAAATAGTGTGCACTGTCTTAGGAATGCGGAGTTCAATTGCACAATTTATCACCCAATCAATAAGTGTATTTTAGTTTATTACACCAAGAATAGCCCTAATTAGAACCACTGATCCCATTGTCTTGCAACTTGCTGAGGACAGAACAGGTTATCCGATTCTGGGGAGTCTGTATAGTTCATATTGATCTGCTTGATACTTATTGTCCTAGTGTTAGATTTACACAGCGTGACAGAGGTGTAGGCTATGCACCTGACATAGCTGTTAAAATGATGAATACATTATTAACTGAACTCATAAACGATATCACATGACATTACATATCTGGAATTCTGTGTACAGTACATGTCATCTTTACCACGGAAAACCACCAGCCTGGATAGCAAGTAACCTGTGAGGGACTGGCACCAAGGTCAGTGTGCTGAAACCACTAATGGGGTAATGGGGTTTCAAGGTGCGTCATGCCGGGTCAAATGTTTCAGTGTCAATAAAGCTTCGTTGATCTGGCATCGGTGTTTAAAGTAAAAAACACACACACACGTTAACACTGCTGTGTTTTAAAGAAATGTACGGATTTTAATGCAGTGTGTCAATCTGCAAAGTTACAAAACAAGTCGATTGTTTAAAACCGTGATTTTTCAGACGGTTGTAGAAGGTGTTGAGAGGTTAAACATCATGTTCTACCTTAATTGGATTTACTTTGTCAGACACCCCAGGCGAACACCCCTGCATACAAATCGACATTGGACAGACACACTTAACCCTTTCTTCGATAATGCTTTGGTCTTACCTAGCTACCTTCGCTGCACAATGATATAAAATATGATTCTGTTATTTTGAAAAGAATGATACGCGTGCTCTGTGAGAAAACGACATCATGCCAAAAGAAAATGCAAAACTGTTCAACCAGGTTTTAGTGAAGCCGTCATTTTTGGTCTAATCTTTCTTCAACATTGGAATTTCGTCAATATTTAAGTCGTACAGCCATCCGCATAATGTAATTAATTGTTTTGGGGAACTTAAAATAAAATTGATAGTGGCACAAATATACATTATTAACGAGATATGTTTCTTCCTACAGCATGACATATGAGAATTGCTTAGTGATAATGAAGTTTAAATAGCATTAATCAACTGATGCTTATCCCATTAGCGGGTCATGGCAGTCACACTTTTTAAACTGTTTTTTGCTGTGGAATTATGATGACACAGAAAATGATTCATATTTAATACTGAACACAAACTCGGCGACCAAAATGCGGCTTTTATCAGGGTAGCTATGTGTCTCTATTGAAACTACCAATAACATTCAGTCTTGTCCCGGTAGGTGAATGGTTAAACACAGCTGTCTTCCAGCACTAACCGGCTGGTGGAGCTACTTCCCTCCTTGCCGATGCAAGAACAGACTGTTCTCCACAAGGCAGAAGCACTGAAATTATAGAGCAAATTATAGAGATTTGGACCAGACTTGTTGATCTCCATTAAGCTGCAGAGAGACTGGTATCGGGGAAAAAAACGCTGTATTGTATGTCTCCAATTGAGAAAAGAAAAAAACTTCAACGCACTGGAGATTGGCGTCTGTATGGTGTTTATTGTGCGATTAAAGGTTTTCGCTATCAATTTCCTTGGAGTAGATGGAGTAATTTCGATTGGTGGATGTTAATGGAGGTACGTGAACAGTTTGGTCATTTCTCTTCTTTTTTCGCCGCGGATGTTTTTGAAGTCTATTTTATGTCTCATGTTAGACGTGTGCGTTATGTTATGAATATTAATAAATGTGGGATCCTATTGGATATGGCATCTGCTCTTGGTATTTGAGGAAATGGCTAAAAAGAAATGTTAAAAATGTGCTTCTGCATGACACTTGGAAGACGATATGTGAGGAGGGTTACATGGCAGCAGCCTTTCTTTAAAACGTAGTTTGTATGTGTGTGTGTGTTTGCAGTTGTGACATCTGAGCCACTTACGACTGGCTCTTTTGTATATTGCTTTTATCATTCTATACACAGAGCCTATGAGGTGATATTGAAGATGTGTTGCCATCCAGAGAGCACTAAAACTAAACGCAGCAGAAGACTCGGAGGATGAAATGTCACCCTCCCCCGGGAAACGGACACAAAATCGTCATGGTTTTATTTAACAAGGCTCAATACAACCTTTTTAAAAATGCCCACCTTGCAATTGGCAATGGCGCTGGGTTAAGTGGCTGATGATGGCATTTTTTAATTTCAAAATGTGCTCCCATAATCCTACGCCTTTTGCTAATATGTGTTTATCTTAATAAGGAAGCAAAGCCAGGACACCGGGCTTCTGATACCAGTCTGTGGATGTTAGTAAACAGGTGTTTTTTTCTTCTTGCTGTTTTTTTTAACGGGATTAAAGCGCAAATGATTTGTGTTTTTTATTTCATTTTTTCAACCTTTCACTCGGGTGTCACATTTTATTAGTTTTTGGAAACAGCACCACGGTTTTTAAAGGGCAGCAATTCTCCCTACAGCGTCTCGAGCAGAAGCGCTTACTTATAGCGGGTGACAGTATTATTGTAGATTTAGGGGAGATCAGCCCTTGCAGTTCTTCGCATGACAATGAACAGCCCTCCAAGCGTTGCCTGGCACTCTCTCCAATAAGCCATGCTACCGCGCACATAGTAAGAGAAGTTCTCAATGCCTTCAGCACTAGCAGTGCTGGACAGCTCACTGCAATTGATTACATGTAACAGGAAGGTGGAAAGAAACCCGTTTTACTTTTAAGGAACGGGGAGGCAGTGGTTTCAGCACTGATCTACTGAACAGCGCTCCCTGTCCGAGTGGAGTTCACGCGTTGCATTCTCTCAAAGTAAGTGTGTAGAAATCTGCTGTGGCTACTTGAGCAGATTAAATGAGCTATTTGATCCACTGATAAGTGGATAACCCACCTGACATTGCCTGAGAAATGTTCTTTCCCAGTTGTGTAGGTCATCTGGGTTTGGTCTCCATTTTAGAAAGTGTCACTGATGTTCCGTTTCTTTCTTTTTTCAGCTGCAAGAATGGATGTAAACACGCGCAAATGTAAACAATAACTTGTAGACGGTGGTTTCTGGACGGTATAAAAAATAAAATAATAATTTTGTGGAGCCTTATCTTTTACAATATGTCGGCGGGGATGAATAAACCCGCATCTAAATCAACTACCTCGTTGCCTCCAGACCCCGTGGATATCATAAGAAGCAAAGCCTGCTCCCGGAGAGTGCGGCTGAACGTTGGGGGGCTTCCGCACGAAGTTCTTTGGAGAACGCTGGACAGGTTACCCCGCACGCGGCTGGGGAGACTAAGAGACTGCAACACGCACGAGTCTCTCACTGAAATATGTGATGATTACAATTTGGACAATAATGAGTACTTTTTTGATCGCCATCCCGGGGCATTCACTTCTATTTTGAATTTTTACCGTACTGGTAAGTTGCACATGATGGAGGAAATGTGCGCGCTGTCGTTCAGTCAAGAACTGGACTACTGGGGAATAGACGAGATATATCTGGAATCCTGTTGCCAGGCCAGGTATCACCAGAAAAAAGAACAAATGAACGAGGAACTGAAACGAGAGGCCGAAACTATGCGGGACAGGGAAGGAGATGAGTTTGAAAACACATGCTGTGCGGAAAAAAGGAGGAAGCTTTGGGACCTTCTGGAGAAACCGAGCTCTTCTGTGGCCGCCAAGGTATGTTGTTTTAAATAATAACGCACACAGTCACTTTATAGCACTTCACAAGAATGGTTTCCATCATACGTTATGAGATGTAAATCTGTTAACCCACACACAAATGGCAAAACGTGTTAAACCCAATCATTTTCTGTTGACTTCGTTATACCGCAAAAGTTTCAATATGGTTATGTTTGCTCAACAAACCACCGTGTTCTATATGTGAACAGGACATCCCTGCTTGTGTTACACATTACTGTGTAATCTTGATCCATGTTTAATAGTGTGCAACAAGGAATGCTTCATCTCATCAAAATGTTCTTTTGAGCTCAAGTCTGTATGATACAACACTGAGCCCTATTCCCCAAACCCTAACTCAGGCCTATTTAAAGAATATGTTTAAGTATGTTACCTATTCATGGACTGCTCCAGATCATAACTTAAATAACCCACAAGTTACAGCATTGAGGAATCCTTTACATTAATATTTATAAGGAAAGCAAAAACAAAGAAAATATAGAAGCTGTCCGAAGGATGAATGTTTGTAAATTTTAGATAGTGTACGAATTCAATTATTTATTTATATTTTGCAAAATCAAGAGAACTTGCTTTGATCAAATATGATATTGTCTTTTTATTTTAATCACCAGAGCGAATGTGTAATGTTGCACATTATTATCACATTTAAAATCTCTTGAAGAACTGTGGTTAGGAATAAGGAAAGCACATGGAGTTCTGCATAAGAAAAAAGACATTCATAACAGCCATATTGCCTAGTGTGAAAATATGACGCCTATTTCTGTAGCTCAAGTACTCAAAATCTGTTTTAATCTCCAGCACATCACTTATATTGTTGATAGAAAGAATGCTGTTTTGTAGCAGCTAGTGCAGAGTATGCTGTTCCCCTCTGCAGAGTAATGCTGTAATAAATCCATATCTGTGACCAGCAGGGTAGAGCCTCATTTAGAATGTGTAACGCTGCTGTCAGTGTGTGTGTACAGTACTGTCAGCCACAGCAGCAACTCCACGTGCTCCTGTTCCAGACATTTTAAGGCAGGAGCCCACACTGACAAAATGGTTGTTACAGGACTGAGTAGTGGACAAGCACTATGAATACAAACCTTATTTGAAGTTTTCCTTTTCTAATGCAGAGATCATAAATGTCATAAATGAGTCATTTTGTTGTGTAAAATACTCATACCTACAGCCGCCAACGGCAGTCATTATCACGGTACATTTTAAACATCATCAATATTAAAATGAAAGACAAACTATCGGATACAACTCAAAAGTTCAAGCACATCATATCAAACATCTGCACAGCCGAACATCTGAACAATTCAACAGAAAAGGGTTTTTTTTTCTAACTTACCATATATAAAGCACTACTTAAAAAAATGAAAGAAATATAATAAAATAAACATTTAAAAATAAACGAGCGTGTAAACAGGTTTATGTACGTACAAAACTGTAAAAACAAAAGTAGTTTTTAATCTAAACCAAAAGTAACATATTGTAGCGTGCACGGGGGAAGTCAGCAGCAGGGCTGGTAGGTGACGTAATCACACACGGAGACAGGATCCCGATATACTCTCCTGGTAAGGGAGCCGGCTCTTTTGTACAGCGGTATCGGCGCTATGCTTTAGTGCGAGAGGTCCCGGGTTTGCGCCCACCCAACGCCTGTGTGTGGATTGCCTCGCTCTGTGTGATGCGTTAACCGAGATGGCTACAATATGATTTCTCTTGTGTGTGTGTCACTCGCAGCACAGAATCCAGGTTGAGCTGCTGCAGCCTGCAGCTTTGCAGTTTTCTGATCGAAATGTTTCTGCTGAAGCGCCGTGGCTAGCTTCAAGATGAAATCTCTACTACTGTTATTTTCCCTGGTGCATTTCTTGCACAAAACGAAGGAATTGATGACTGTTAGGTCCAGAATAAGTAGCTAATGCGCGGCGTGATTCAGAATGTACTCGACAAGTGAATTAATTTCTATTGTTCAATGGGTTTTTTATCTTCATGGCAACGCATGAAGCTCTCCTCACGATATTCAGAGTCGTTCCTTTCCTACTTGATAAGCAGACACGGACATTTAAATATCCCCTCCCCTAAATGACTATCAATTGAGTAATCAGCATTTGTACGGCCGATTTTGTTTCCTAAATCAGAACTGCATAGCAATGCATTTCCTGAAAAGTATGGCAAACAAGCTGCTAATTATCAAGGTATATGTATTCGAATAAGGCCAATATAGCATTGATTCTTTTAAACCAATGCTGCATCAAGTCCTTTCAATATCAATCAGCTTAGCTGTACAAAAATCACAAACTAATAATTACACTGATGCAAATTACTTTTGTTCTTCCTCAAATACATTTTTCCTTCCATTTCTTAACCCCATAGCATTGGCTAAGCCCATTGAGTAAAACCAAGCAATCGCCATATTGATCACGATTAACTGGTCAAATTGCCAAATAAAACGAATAGAGTAATTTATCGCTGTGTATCTGCCCGTCACATATCCACCCTAACCGTTTATCCACCATGATCAAGCTCTTCAGCAACATTAGTTTATTATTGAACAGAGAAGATTAGTTTCACAGATTGTAGATCCTACCAGAGTTTTCATACACTATGTTGTATGTGCTCCGTGCACTGCCATTGCTGGTAGTGTCACGTGAGCTGTTCAGTGTGTTGATATGTAAATTGTGTCTCCATCTCCTGCCTGTCACTCAGCAGTGAATGCACGCACCCACACGGCAGACAGATACTTTGTCACAAGCATTAATACCCTGTGTCTTTCTAAACAAGTGATTCAGGAGAGCTCCCTAATAAAAGCTGAATCTCAAAACAATCATTGTGTGAATATAGTAATGGTTACAGCTGTGTATAATGGTATTTAAAACAGGATTCATTTATCCACCTTTTTACATATCCACCCTTACTCTTATCCTACTGCAGTCACTGAATACAGTGTTCTGTAAATCTGTTTTTAATGGGATGTAGTGTAGGAAGGATTCAAAGAAACACATCATAATGATGCCTTTGCATAAAAGATATGTGGACACACAGCTTTACTAGACTGCTGTGCTTTCCTGTACTTAAAACAGGTCTGATTTAGTGGTCTGTGTTCTTGTGTTTTGACATGTGACTCAGCTTATGAAAGAGAGCCATTTCTCGATATAAAAATAGGCTGTACAGTACAAAATGAATACTGCTTTTAATTCAGCTGCCATATGCAGTTCTGCTCAATTTCTCAGATGATTTATTCATTTATATTGTCATGTTTGAAAAGCAAGTACCTCAGCCAATAACACATCTCCATTGTGTGTGTGTCTAGCCACAGTATAGCTCTTTTGATTTATTTGGTAGTTCTTGGTAAAAACAGATGGTGCACAAAACTACCAAAGCGTTATTGTTAAACAGCCTTTTGTGATTTTGTGTTTTGTTTTTATGGCACTTTAAAAACTACCTGATCATAAGTATGGCTCTTCTTGAAAGGTTGGACAGCATCCGTTATATGTACACTGTTTATTAATGTCTACTTTTACTCACAGCAAATACTGTATAAATCTGTTTTATGTCATGTGATGTCATAATTGTTTGTGTCTGTTGTGCCTGATATTGGATAGTGTCTGGTGTTTTTCTGGGTTTTTCTTGTCTGAATGGGGATGTCTTCAGGGGCTGTTCCAGGACGTCCTTGAGAACTGGAGGTTTGATCTTCAGCATCTTGCCTGGGGTATTATCAAAACAAATAATGTCAACAGATTATAGGGATGTTTTTTTTTCCTTTTGATTTATGACAGCAATTATTCCCATTTTTAAAAAAGTGGACAAATTGTTTTTGTAAGAAAAATCAACACCCACCATAACATTGTCAACGGTGAAGGAATCCTGAATAGCACTGATTTATTTGACATGTTAAGGGCTTTACATTTTCTGGAGGGATATTTTTGTGCAGTCTTTGATATGGAAGCACCTTCCAACCGAGCCCCTACTATCAGAACTGTTTAAAAGTAAAATCTACCCACAAATGACTCACAACAGGAAGTATTTACATATCTTTCAAAGAAACATATATATGCATTATAAAGTAGATACATAAATAGGAAACTTAACATGGCACAATTATGCATGCAGTTACTGCATAATTACTGAACAGATCTTAAGGATGCTCTGTGCATAGCAAAATGAACCAGTCATGTTTTGGACAGCGCACAAATACAGAAGTCTGTGCTACAGTTGAAAGGTGTTTCCAATATTTTGTCCATTGAGCAATCTCTTAAAACAATTGATTTCTACTTATTTGAAGTTGTATATTTGACCCAGATGTTTAAAAGTAGGGGATCCATTAGAAATATAATACATTTAGTCTCCAAGCAATCCTTCATCTAATACACATTGCCACACTTTGTGAAATGGCAGGCATCTTTTAAGACTGTATAAAGATCAGTTGGCATTGTTTCTGAATAGTGATTAGGCCTATGCCTGCCGGTGGCACAGAATCAAGAACGTGGCAAGAGAGAGACTGCAGATTCTTTGATTTATTATATGGGAATAATGGGGTCACTCCTGCCAAATAAGCGTTGAGCTTTCACTGAGACAGATTAGCTGAATTGGTTCTTATTTGCTGTCATGTTATCAGGGTTTGATAGCATACAATACTATTATACAGTAGGGCAGTGCAGACTAATGCACAGAAGCGTTTTAGTGTGTGTTAAAGATATTATTGTAGCCAAGGGACAGTTTAAATACTTTACTGTGCCATGCAGTTTTGCATCCTTTATCATATAGATGAGACCCCGTGGAACCATGTTTTTTACTGTAGGTTTGGTCTATTCTAAATACATGTGGCTAGTTTTACAGACTACAATTAGCACTTATATTACATTATCTTAACTTAAAGAGTACATAGTGGGGTTCCGGAAAATGTAGCTTTACACATCCCCACGTGTTGTTACAACTGTTTAAATAACGTACCTGTTATTTTTCTTTACATTGTTAACATCCTGACAACTTTTTACACTTATAACATTGAAGTCTGTTTCAATGACTTCGAAAGCCTTGCGTTTTTGTTATTGTTTTATTGCACGACTTTCGCCGTCATTTTTAAAATTTAAAAATACAATAAATAAATCATAATAAACAAATACAAAATAGCACAGGGGTGGAGGGGGAGACCCTGTTCTAAAAATAAACAAACCCTGTACAGGGCTGCTCGCCCTGTTACAAGGTAATACAGCAATAACGATCCATGATGTGGTACGGAACAGAAAAGACAGATCACTAGTTATGCTTTTTTTTTCTTTAATCACTCTTCCTGCAGTGATTTAGAGGCCAGATCTAAAACCCCACTAGAGCAGCCATTTTGAAAAGGGCTTTGAAACAGACTGTAAAGTTATAAGTGTAAAAAGTTGTCAGGATGTTGACAATGAAAAGAGAAATGACAGGTACGTTATTTAAACAGTTGTAGTAACACATGGCACTCTATTTTACAGAAACCCGCTATTTGTTCTTTAAGGTAAGGTAATCCTAGATTACTAATGGGAGTCTTGAAACCGAGTGACAGTTTTTTTCATTAACGTGGAAGTAAATGCTTGGAAAGTAACTGGTATATTTATTTTCAGCTAAAGCTGCAGTCCCACATAGTCCAGTTCAGTTGTAGTTCATCAAAATGCTTTCATTGCATTCTTTCATTGTTAACCCCTGTATAAAACAGTCTTTGCTGACTGTCCAGTTTGTTTACATTCCTCACATTTTTTAGGGACACAAGCTTCCTCATTCTCTAATCTTGCCAGGTGCTTCATTCAGTGACACAAATGAAAGGAAAATAAGAGAAACTGCTTTGTCAGGCAGACAAAACAAAGTTAACAAGTGCCCTTTTAAAGCTCCTGTCAATGACTTCTATCCCATTCCTTTTTACTTTAGCCATTACAGTTTTATAGCCAAGTAAACAGAATAATAGGGTTACGAAACCGAGTCCATTCTGACTCTAAAGCTGAGGGAACACAGACACAGACTCTTCAGGGAAACCTGGTTCCAGGAGACTGGGAGACCTAGTTTGAGGCAACTTTGCTGTATCAAGCCCCAAATCTCTCCTGATGTGCTATGCAGTGGCCTGAAACCTAGTCTCCTGAAGCCAAGTTTCAAGCCATGTTCCCTCAGCTTAACATAGTCAGCATTTTGCAGTGAACCATAGAGTACGTAGAGCCAAGCTGGAGAACACAGAGCTGGAGTTCATCTCTAATCTAATCCAGCCACATGATCTGCTTTGACCTGTTCCACTTTGAATTGCTTTCACAAGAAGCAAAATCACAATTTTGTTGACCTAAATATAACATTGTAATTGATTTATTTTTTTGTGTGATTATTAAGCAGGAATAGTAAAAATACCAAAACATTGAACAGAAAGACAATTCTATGTTATAAAAATGTGTGTATGAAATACATTAATAGAATAATCTTATTTGTTAGGGTTGGTACATTAAGTTTTCAGTTGTCTTTTGTAAAGAGCTACATTTATGTTTCTTGCTTTTGCATATATTTGAAATCGACATATGATATGCACATGTGTTATTGTATTGGTGGGCTGATTTTGGTGGATAATTAAATGCATTTGGACCAATTGTGTCTTTGTTTAGTATTTGCTGACCAAATACAGGTGAAAATGAAAAAGCCAGAACGTGTGTGCATGGTTTGAATCACAGTTGGTGCTGCAACATTCCAGCTGGCATCTAGTGTCTGATAGAAGCCTGCTAGGACTGGAAGCTGACTGGCTGATGGTACTGAATCGTTTTCTAATAGCAATAGTGCCTGTGGATTTGAAGGCTGTACCGTGTGGTAGCTGATCTAGACTTTCGTTATGTATTTGAATAGTGAGGTTTCCTCAGTGCATCGATTGTTGGTTTGTACCTGTCATTTATCAGAGCAGAAAACTGGTTACTGATTCCACCTCTAATTGTTACTGTGATGCAGATTTGTTTTCCTTAATTATTCATCTGCATATTTTAATTTAAAATACATATTTGCTTAAAAATAGTACTTATATGTGCCATTTAGTAATGTGAATGCATATACTAAACAAAGACACAATTGGTCCACATTTATTTCATTATCCACCAAAACCAGCCAATCAATACTTTGCACTTATGAAAGCAATCAATCATTCATTCAGAGTTGCTTAACGGACAAATGGCATGAATGGTTGACGTTTGGGGGCAGAGGCACCAGGCCTCAGACTGAGAACCACTGTACTGAAAGCTTCATATGCATCACTGTATATTAAAAAGATACATTTGTTTAATTTTTTTACCAACCTAAAGATGAATGTGAAAGCTGAGGAATTCCATTGTGGCAGTGTGCCCTGCCCCTGTGTGCATTTTGTGGTATGTGTTGCGTGTGGTGTGTTAATGTTGGTGCACAGGATATAAATGGGTCTGTGTAGGATTTCAAATATTTAATTGTAGTTAGACATGAGGATGGCAGAATCACTTCACGTGCTGATTAAAAGGGGTATTTGTATGGGAGCACAGGGAAGGGCACAAATGAGTTCACATGCAGATGTACCGAGATTCCAGATTGAATGATTGATTAGCAATCGAGTCTCGGTACACCTGCATAAAAGATGTTCCACTCACTCGGGGTTGGGTGTTCAGTGAGTAGAGAACGGGAGACAGAAGGAGAGTAAGAGTAAATTAAAAAGGAAATAACAATTGCTATTTCGTGCTGGAAGGACCAGCACGATACTTGTTTGTTTGTTTTGACTCGCCGTGCTTGTTTGTCTGATCATCCACTGTTTATATAGTGTTAGTCTGGGTTTTTTTTCTATTTATTTTGGCCTCAAGTGCCGTGTGCTGTTTTTGTTTAAATCTTATTTGTTTCATTCAATAAACACACTGAGCGCAGCCATGGCGTCTCAGTTTCACCTGCCAGTACTGCCTGTCTGTGTGCTCCTTTCTAACCTGACGTCACCCCTACAGCCAGCCTGTTCACACATACATGACCTTTATGTAGCTTATCGGATTGTCTCTGCTTAGAAGTAAAACCAGCTCTGAAAAGGTAACTACAGTCTGCTTTACAGCACCTATATACAGACTGGATTCACAATGTGCAGCATGGGCTGGGGCACTCTGTACGGGGTGTCTAGTATACAGAACTGTGACTGGATTCACAGTGTGCAGCATGGGCTGGGGCACTCTGTACGGGGTGTCTAGTATACAGAACTGTGACTGGATTCACAATGCGCAGCATGGGCTGGGGCACTCTGTACGGGGTGTCTAGTATACAGAACTGTGACTGGATTCACAGTGTGCATCATGGGCTGGGGCACTCTGTACGGGGTGTCTAGTATACAGAACTGTGACTGGATTCACAGTGCGCAGCATGGGCTGGGGCACTCTGTACGGGGTGTCTAGTATACAGAACTGTGACTGGATTCACAGTGCGCAGCATGGGCTGGGGCACTCTGTACGGGGTGTCTAGTATACAGAACTGTGACTGGATTCACAGTGCGCAGCATGGGCTGGGGCACTCTGTACGGGGTGTCTAGTATACAGAACTGTGACTGGATTCACAGTGTGCAGCATGGGCCGGGGCTCTCTGTACGGGGTGTCTAGTATACAGAACTGTGACTGGATTCACAGTGTGCAGCATGGGCTGGGGCACTCTGTACGGGGTGTCTAGTATACAGAACTGTGACTGGATTCACAGTGCGCAGCATGGGCTGGGGCACTCTGTACGGGGTGTCTAGTATACAGAACTGTGACTGGATTCACAGTGTGCAGCATGGGCCGGGGCTCTCTGTACGGGGTGTCTAGTATACAGAACTGTGACTGGATTCACTGTGCGCAGCATGGGCTGGGGCACTCTGTACGGGGTGTCTAGTATACAGAACTGTGACTGGATTCACAGTGTGCAGCATGGGCCGGGGCTCTCTGTACGGGGTGTCTAGTATACAGAACTGTGACTGGATTCACTGTGCACAGCATGGGCTGGGGCACTCTGTACGGGGTGTCTAGTATACAGAACTGTGACTGGATTCACAGTGCGCAGCATGGGCTGGGGCACTCTGTACGGGGTGTCTAGTATACAGAACTGTGACTGGATTCACAGTGTGCAGCATGGGCCGGGGCTCTCTGTACGGGGTGTCTAGTATACAGAACTGTGACTGGATTCACAGTGCGCAGCATGGGCTGGGGCACTCTGTACGGGGTGTCTAGTATACAGAACTGTGACTGGATTCACAGTGTGCATCATGGGCTGGGGCTCTCTGTACGGGGTGTCTAGTATACAGAACTGTGACTGGATTCACAGTGTGCATCATGGGCTGGGGCTCTCTGTACGGGGTGTCTAGTATACAGAACTGTGACTGGATTCACAGTGTGCAGCATGGGCTGGGGCTCTCTGTACGGGGTGTCTAGTATACAGAACTGTGACTGGATTCACAGTGTGCATCATGGGCTGGGGCTCTCTGTACGGGGTGTCTAGTAGGGATTTTACTTTCCGTTTCATTACCTATACGTTTAAACTTGAGTTTAAACACTTTAAAACTTTAACATATTGGGAATGTTTGTAACCAATCAGAAAAGAAAGAAGCTTTCCATGGCTTTTTATAAATAACTGTGTATCAGACTGCATGTACACCATTTAATTGTACTGTATATGAAGAAATATGAAATAAAATGGCCCACACTGTACACTTACTGCTATGTAAACACTAAGGCTGACACCTAGATTTGGTTAAACGTTTAGGCATAAAGGTTTGTCTAATGTTTTAACGTCTGCACTCTAAACTATTAATATACCTAGGGCCATATTTTCAAAGCATTTTCTTTATTGTTTAATTAACTCCTATTATTCTGAAAGAAGAAAAAACAAAATGAACAGGTGGACCAGTGAGTTTAAGAGCAGTTTGGAATCAGAGGGGTTAATAGTTTAAAGTTTAAACACTATCCAAACATGTTGTCTAAACATTATTCAGTATGTATTCATAGTACACTCCATAAACACATTAGACTTGTACACAGGTAGTCTTATACACATTAATATTGTTTAGGAAACTGAACAGAATGTAACACTCAGAATAGTTATGTAATATCAGCATTAACTAATGTATTCTCCTTTTCTGTTTCAGTCATCAAATTCTGGTGAAAAAAACTGGCACAGTCGAACTTGGCCACATCTATGGCCAAAAGTTTTTAGGATTGAGACATTGTCTCAAAGTGTTCAGTCTTTATCACCCAGAAACCTAAAAAGGGCCACATTTCCGGTCTCAGTTCAAAGTGAAGGGCATTGTTAGTTTCCGTAGCACAGAAACTGTAAAGCTGCATTCAGAAGTGTCTTGTGAGATAGCGAGTAGCAGCTGGAACCGTGCTGGTGCTGTGGTTTTACTAATGTGTATAAATACTCCCCGTGGGTATGCGCAATGGGCTTGGTGGTCTCAGTAAACAGCAGTGAAATCCACATCACAAAACCACCTTCCAGTCCAGCACGGTGTATCAGTATTTTCCCAGGCTGGGACTGAATGATCTCAAATGTGATCGAAGGGTTAACATCGCACTGCTGCCGCACTGAAGCTCAGTAAATCTGTCCCACAGGCACCCTTTATCCCCCCTCTGTCCCAGGATGACAGATGAGGATGTTTTTATCAGCGCAGCTGTGGCTGTGACTCTGTTATTGTTTGTGCCTTGCAGCGGTGCCTCGGTCTGTCTGTTTGCTGCTTCTTTTTGTTCACGAGTTTGTACATCAGTCATCTCCACACTTTGTGTACACTTGCCTGCTGAATGCATGCCTCTTGCAGCGGTTTTACGTAGCCCGTTGCAGCATCTGATACCTTGACCCATGGCTGAATTTATTACATTTGTCCTCGGCTCTATGGGTAGAGCAGGCTGCAGAATACTCTGTTTTGTTTTCTAACATACAGCTATGGACAAAAGTTAAATATAAGTGTCTTTATATTAGTAAGCATCCAGTAACTATCCCGTGCAGAGCACTGTACTGCCAGCAAAACAAAAGGAGACGTGATCTAAATCAGCAGATCACTAGATGTGCTGGCTTTTACTCCTATAATAACACATTGTCTAGCATAGGCTACATAGATCTGTGGCAGGCAGAGCTGAAGAATGGCTCCTCAACTCCTGTGGAAAGCACCTTAACACAGAAACATTGTAAAAAAAAACAGTGTTTGAGTGATTGAAAGAAGAGTGAATGATTGCAAACATCATACAAGGTAAGAGGAAAAACAAAGAAGAAAACAACATTTGAAGTTACTTTTTCTGACACGCTTTTAAAAAGTACTGTATAATACTAACATGAAGTAACTTAGCCTCGTTGAAGGTAGGGTCATTCACTGTTCTAATTAGATGTCTTTGTACCTCCTGAAATAGCTTTATTCCATTCATAAAGTTAGCCTTCACCTCTGCACTTGCTTCAGAATAAAGCCCAAAGCATATTACATGTTCCTCTGAGGAGACTTGAGTTTTGCAGCAGGGTTTTTTTTTTGGATGAGCTAACTTTGGATTCAACCCAAATGTCATTTTATCTGAAAGTCAAATTTATTTTCAGATTTGAATTTTCTGCCAATATGTTAGATTACAGGATTGGGAATATGACTGGTGTCAGGTCAATCTAATCACACTAACATTATCTGTGCCCAGTTAGTTTATCATAGTAAAAGCACAGCAAAGTATAATAAAGCAGAGTGAAAGAATAGCGAGGCATGGTAAAGCATAGGTAAGCATTGTAAAGAATAGCGAGGCATGGTAAAGCATAGGTAACCACTGTAAAGAATAGCAAGGCATGGTAAAGCATAGGTAAGCATTGTAAAGAATAGCGAGGCATGGTAAAGCATAGGTAAGCATTGTAAAGAATAGCGAGGCATGGTAAAGCATAGGTAAGCATTGTAAAGAATAGCGAGGCATGGTAAAGCATAGGTAAGCATTGTAAAACCCAGAGAGGAATGGAAAAGCATTTTTAAAAAACCTGTCAATCCACTGTAAACTATGGTAAATAAATAGTGAAACCAGTGAATAATGCAAAAACTGTGCATTACTGTGCAAATTTAGCATGGTAAAGTTTTATAAGGTGAAATGTATTTGCATTGCTATAATTGGTAAATGCCATTTTACATGGGACCCACTGCCAGATCAAATTAATTGACTATGGACTGGAGTTTGATCAGACTGTGAATTACAAAACCAAACTGTAAAACCCATGCTTTGCAGTGTATAATCTGTCAATACATATGAACATGTGTTTGATCTAACAGTTTTCATCTCTCAATTGCTGTCTCTTGGCATCCTTACATACAAATAAAGTACAAGGCAGCAATCCTAAAACAATGACATAGTCCTGACACCCATATAAAATATATTATCTTTACACCCCTTTTAGAAGTTACTAGATATTAAGCTGTAGGACTATATAATACAGCAAACAAAAGATCTGCTTTGTAATGGGATCCTGTAGGGGGGTCATGTTTTTATCTAAGAAGTTGTAACTCCCATTACACTTGCATGGGCCTGTATCCTGACTAAAAGATTGTTAATTATCCCTACATACCCAGGGGACACATGATATTCCTGTGATATAGTGTCACTCTCTCAGCAGCAAGCCAACATGCATTATCTTACAGCTTTTCACCATAGTCATTTTAATACATACAAGCTTTTCAATATGGTGTAAGTCTTATTTAACAACCAAGCGGCCAGTGTTTGCAGCAGATAAGCATACTGGTCACACTTGAGTTGTATTACTGGACCTATTGCATGCTTAATAGAATTCACCAAGACTGCTGGACGGTACAGGAGCTAGATATACTGTAGGCATCAGTTTGCTTATTTCTATTTTTTTCAGTTTGTAAGTGGGGGAGGAAGCTGGTGTCTCTTAAAAGCAGCTTGGGGAATGTAAATGAACTGGGCAGCAAAGCAGATATGCAGCTGTCATTTTTGAAGTTGTTTGGTCTTTTTATATGAACATTTTTACCAGTAGTTTTTTTTTTTCCTCAGCATTTGTAAATAACAAAATTGTCGCACGCCTTTTTGCACTCTAGTTTTGTATGCTTCAGTGTCTGTTGAAGGAGCACATCCAACACAGGTGAATTGCTTCTGGCAGATGGAGTTCTTGTAGAAAGAAATGCTGCTTTTCCTATGGCACACGTGTTTTCAATGTCAGCAATACATATTAGGTAAGATTTACTGGAATTATTTCATTAGCACCTTTTAAACCACAAGGGCTAATTCACTAATGTAACTCCGAACCGGAGAATACTGCTAGCTGCTGCTCTTTTGTCTATGCTTACATACAGCAAACCGTTTCATACAAGTCATTTAAGACTGCTCACACTGACGTGAAAGCCAGTGTAACTCAATCTGGCTAAATACAGTACTCCAGTCAGACCCATCTACTGTAGGCCCGGGCTCCACCATGTGAAATATAACACCTGCAGCACATCAATCTGAATGCTCCAGCTGGTACGGACTGATTCCCATGGTGTGATAAGCCTGAGCACTGGAGCGTGCACAATTCTATTATATCAGAGTATGTTTATTAGGCCTGCCAACAAATTAGGGTTGTATCTCTGTGTCACAATGCCAGGCGGGCACCCAGCCAAAATATCCTGAATTTATATGCAGCTTGTCTCGTGAAAAAGTGCCTGACTCCATTTACAAACAAACATTAAAAATACTTTAAAAGAACCCAAAAGTACTTGTAGTTAACACAAGCATTCCATCAATCTTACCTGTTTTACACCAGTCTCAAATCGGGAGTTTTGAAAGAAGCACATTCTAAAACATGATATCTGTTGCTATTTGTGGTTTGGAGGAAGTTTCAGTTTTCTCTGGCTTTTTCACAGGAAATATGTTCCACTTGCACTTCCTGGGTCATTTCCCCTCAGCAGTGTCTTCTGGGTCATGTGACAGGCTGAAAGCATGTCAGTCAGTAGCAGGAGTAGCTGGTTGGTTATTGACCAGAAAAAAAGTAATTAAAGAGTTGGGAAAATGTCACCTTCCAGGTGATGACCAAGCAAGTGTTTTAAAATGCAAACACATGTTTACAATAACAGGTATGTCTGTACCAGTTGACATTGGAGGCCTATATAATGAATGGAAGTACACAGAGTTATGGAATTATTTTGTTAGCTACAGTCACTGATAGAGTCAAGCATGTCAAGCATTGATTTAAAACACTGGAAAAATCAGAACAATTGGCATTGGAATTTGTTAAGTTTCTTTTAGTATTTCTAAATGTGAATGGTAATAGTTATGGATGATCAATCAATCAATCAATCAATCAATCAATCAATATTTATTTTATATAGTACCTTTCATAGTGGACCACCATCACAAAGCGCTTTACAAGATAGTGAGGAACAATGCATAATACATTAAATACAGTGAAATACAGGGCATAGTACATTAAATACAACATTAAAAAAACAATGTAAATACATTAATTATAGGCATAATACATTAAATAAAAGGCTAGGATGTGAATTCTAAACACTGTGCATGTGTTTTGTCAAGCAGAATCATACAGATAAAAAATAGCAAATCTGAAATAGCAATTTAGACAACAGCTAATAACAGATACCAGGCTTAGGGAGCATTAAAAGCAAGAGAGAACACGTGGGTCTTGAGTGTTGATTTGAAGCAAGCGACTGTGGGAGCTGCTCACACTGAAGCTGGGAGAGAGTTCCAGAAAGTCGGGGCCATGAAGCTAAAAGAGCGCTGTCCGAGTGTGGTGCGCTTTTGCTTGGGTATAACAAGCAGGCCTGAGTCAGAGGACCTCGGCTTGCGTGCAGGGACATAGCGGGTCAGCAGGTAGGAGAGATACTCTGGACCTGTGTGATGGAGGGCCTTGTCGGCCAGCAGGAAAATTTTGAAAGTAATCCTGAACTTAACATGTAGTCAGTGCAGGTGGGCAAGACAGGGGGTGATGTGATCATGTTTTTTACATCTGGTAAGGATCCTAGCAGCGGCATTTTGAACCAGCTGCAGTCTGTTTTTGGCGCGTGATGGAAGACCACCATAGAGAGAGTTGCAGTAGTCGAGTCGGGAGGAGATGAATACGTGACAGAGTATCTCTGCTTCTGAGAGGGAAAGGTAGGGACGGACCTTTGAGATGTTTCAGAGATGGTAGAAGGAGGATTTGACCATGGAGGAGATTTCGGCATCACAGGAGAGGTTGCTGTCCAGAACTACACCAAGGCTTCGTACTGCGGGGGAGGCAGCAGACAGGTTCAAGGCAGCAATATTGATATTCTTCAGTTGAGTTTTCAATTCTACTAGAAGAAGTTCAAATTTGTTGGTGTTGAGCTGAAGAAAATTGTCAGGTCTCAATGTCTTGGATGCAAGCTGAGAGCCGAACCATGGCAGAGGGACATCCAGGGTCTAGCTTTAGGTAGAGCTGGGTGTCTTCAGCATAGGAGTTAAGGCCAATGGAAACAGTTTTTCAAATGGAAAATAAACACTATGGTCTAGCGGTAAAAAGCAATTTTTCATAAAGCTTTTTGTAAGTGCGGTTTGGCAATCAAAAAGGAAAGCGTTGCATGAATAATGTGTTTGAAAGTCTTTGCAGACAACAGTACGGGATGGAAAGAGACATTTAGTCTGACCTTCAAACAAACAGACAATAAAGCAATATCAGTAAGGATCAGTCTGCACCACTTACACAGTGACGCCTAAGCAGGTAAGTGAAGAAATCCATTGCTTCAATAGTGCAATAGTGTAAACAGCAGGAGACGTGCTTTGGATCATGTGTGGACAGACTTGTCTTTTGCTTATTTTAAATAATTCCGTTTTTCTGGGCTTGTTGCCACAGGAGATTTATATAAAGCCAGTATTCTCATCCTTTCATAAAATATCCACCTCTGTTGTGTCCTCGTCTGAATTGGCTTTCCATGAGATTTGTCCTGTATACTATTATTAAGGGGTTTTTAAATAGGTTGTTTTTTTCCTTGTTTGGTTTGAATTACATTAAAATAAAAAAACAACAGAATTTGTCTGTATACATTATTACAAAAAAAATCAGATCTCTTTTTCAATTTATCAAACTCCTTTCAAACAAAACATCATTTTTGCATTTGACAAACTGCTTCTTCCTTTTAAAGATGTAACTATGAAGGTTTTAAAATATATATATTTTTGTATTCTGTTAACATTAACAGCATTATCACTGGTCACTCTTTCCTTCAGGTTGAAGATTTTAGTGGTTTTATTCCCCAATTTGGAATATGCATAAGAAAAAAAGGGAGACAGTGATATTGCTGCTAAATCTAATTCAGTAGTTCGGGACAAACACCAATCACAAAATGTTTTAGTACAAATATTTATTGTAGAGAATGCGGAGTATGCGATTTTACAGAAAAGTATGCTGTATATACACATTCATTTGGCATCAAACCTAACTTGGTTTGAGGGTTCGCTGCCTGGCCGACTGGACGAGGCTGAGACCCCCATTGATAAAACATAAAAATTGTTATCAAGAACGGTGGAGATGGGGAGGTGGTGGGTTACGATGAAATCAAAACGCAACTGAGAGATAAGTGAAGAGGGTATTTATAGTGCTAACAATTTAATTAGCTAATGTGTAAATTGAATGATTCAATTTGGTGACGCGGAGATTGGTGTCTGACCCTCCTCCCGAACTTTAATTATAAATTTCATTTCAGTAGTTCGGGACAAACACCAATCACAAAATGTTTTAGTACAAATATTTATTGTAGAGAATGCGGAGTATGCGATTTTACAGAAAAGTATGCTGTATATACACATTCATTTGGCATCAAACCTAACTTGGTTTGAGGGTTCGCTGCCTGGCCGACTGGACGAGGCTGAGACCCCCAAAAAGAACAAGCCGGTCTCAATGCCACAATTAGAATTGAATATAGCCCACTTGAAGGTTTAGCCAACCTTTAACAAATGATCATCAGCACGCAGGAGAGGAAAACAAAACCCATTTTTGGGAAATAAACCTCTGGGAATCCATGGCTGATTCGATTGCCCTTCCTCCAGGCAGGCTACTAACACTTAAGAGCACATTTCTGTAAAAGCATTTTTAGGCTCCGTAATATTTGTTATAATGTAAACTTGGTAAGCACTGGAGGATCAACAACCTAACCGTTTGATAAGAGAGTTTGGAACTCCGTGGGAAGAAGCTGCTACGATTCTGAAGGAATGACCGAAAACTGCTCAGCTGCGAATCCGACCTGGAAATAAATCAGGTGAAAAGGTGAAAGAAGAACAAATGTTGGGTGACGATTGTTCCGTTTTCGTTAATAAACAGCGGGCCTGAGGGTGATGCTCCTGAGAAAGATGGAGATGGGTAAGAGAGAAAGGGGTCATATGGGCCAACATGGGAGTTTAATTTATAAACAAATTGAAAAGCTTTCCCTAATCTTCCTGGTCAGTTTGACTTCTTTTGAGCAGGAAGGAAAGGGTATCAGATGAGGTGATTGCTAGGACAGAGATTAAGGGTGAATCTGGGGGTTGAATTTGACAGCGATGTAGACTCTGAGCACCTATGGGAACCCAAGAAGGCTAAGAGAAAGAGCTTTAAGGTTTTATCTAAAACAGGCAGGAGTAGCTGGAGCAGATGAGAGGCACCAAGAGAGTACGTTGATGGCGATAGGTAGGCAAGCAGGGGGGATAGTTGAAGCCCTTTCAGGATTAGTGAAATTTGTGAGTTGCAGAGTGTAGAGCTGGGACACCGAAATTGAGTTGAGTTTGTAGAAAAACTGGATGCCGGAAATTCAAATCTTATAGCTGTATTCTTAAGGGACATAATATAGGATGTTGCCACGGGCACTGAAAATGATGGAAAGGAATGTTGAATGCAAAGTGAAATTTTAAAGCAATTCCAGGATGACCAGTACGTTTGCAGTGAGAGGGAAGTGATGCTGAGAAGAGTTGTTTCTTGAGCCTGCAGAATCAGGGAATGCAGCAGGTGGCTCACATGAATGTCAGGTCTGAAAAGGGAGGAATCTGAATAGGCAGGAGGTTGTCTTCGGGAGCTAATGCTCTGAATCTCTGCGTTTGGAAACGAGAAAGAGAATCGATTATATTCAGGTGGCCGAGAATGTGTTGAGCTCTGAAAATGAACTGATGAGTAACAGATAAACAGGTAATCCTTCTGAATATTCTCATTATATGGTGGGAGAATGAATGACCTTGTTAAAGATTTAGACTGTAGGTGAATTATGTGAGCGGAGAAGAATGGATTTTGAGTCCAGGAAGACCCCCAAAAGGAATGCGGCTTCAGCAAATGGACACATTTTGCGCAATGACGAGGAGTGATCGGTTATAGGAATGATACTGAATTAGTCGGGCCATGGAGCAGAAAACCAATTTTCCCTTGTAGTATCCTCCAAAGCCAAGAGAGGGAGCTGCATCTTTGAACGGTTGAATGTCTTTGTGCAGCAGGAGACAGTTGTCGTAAAAGAAAGTACTGCCAATCCTTTCTTTTAGTAGGAGCTCCCACGGGCGGATTTCCTTGAAAAAAAAAAAAAAAAAAAGATCCATGAGTATGACATCATTGAGGGAATCGACAGAAAGGATCAAATCAAGAGAAGGTAAGAGATAAAAGCTCTGCCTTGACATAGTTTATTTAAATTTCCAGAAAGCTTTTGACAAAGTCCCACATAAAAGATTAATTTCTCAAACTGAACGCAGTAGGGATTCGAGGAAATGCATGCACGTGGATTAGGGAGTAGTTAACATGTAGAAAACAGAAGGCCTCCAGGAGTATGCAGTATTGCGGCCCTGACTGATATTCAAAGAAATGGGAACGGTTTTGAAAGTGTTTGAATAAACTGCCGATAAGCTGAAAGAAGAAAAGCATCTCACAGAGAAGAGACCACTATGGGGTCCTGCTGGACACCCATAGCGGCCAGGGAGGTCACTGCAGGGGCCTGCTGAATGCATGCAGTGAGGGGAGGGTAACCTTAAAGGTTACATTTGGAAGACCGCTGAGGTAAGGAATAGAAGGGGGCTGTGGGGCCCTGTTGAAGCTCGCAGCTGGTAAAAAACCGTTTGACAGAGAAGGGAGCACTATGGGGGCCTGCTGGACGCCCATAGTGGCCAGCGAGGTCACTGCAGGGGCTGCTGGACGCCTGCAGTGAGGAGAGGTAACCTGAAAGGTTATAGTTGGAGGTGAAGGGAGCACTATGGGGGCCTGCTGGACGCCCATAGTGGTCAGCGAGGTCACTGCAGGGGCCTGCTCGACGCCTGCAGTGATGGGGGTGGGGAACAGCGGAGCAGCCGCTCCCAACTGTAATTACTGATTAGAGGAGACATCAAAATGGAGCGAGGTAACCAGTGGTGTATCACAGGGATCAGTATTAGGTCCTCTGCTATTCCTAATCTACATAATGATTTAGATTCTGGCATAGTAAGCAAACTTGTTAAATTTGCACACCGACACAAAAATAGGTGGAGTGGCACACACTGTTGCGGCAGCGAAGGTCATTCAAAATGATCTAGACAGCATTCAAAACTGGGCAAGCACATGGCAAATGACATTTAGTAGAGAAGTGTAAAGAACTGCACACAGGCAATAAAAATGTGCATTATAAATATCATATGGAAGATACTGAAATTGAAGGAATTTTTGAAAAAGAGCTAGGAGTTTATGTTGACTCAGATATGTCTTCATCTAGACAATGTGGGGAAGCTGTAAAAAGGCCAACAAGATGCTCAGATATATTGTGAGAAGTTTTGAATTTAAATCAAGGGAAGTAATGTTAAAAATTTACAATGCATTAGTAAGACCTCACCTAGAATTTTGTGTTCAGTTCTGGTCACCTCGTTAAAAAAGGATATTGCTGCTCTAGAAAGAGTGCAAAGAACAGCGACCAGAATTATCCCGGTTTAAAAGGCATGTCGTATGCAGACAGGCTAAAAGAAATGAAGCTATTCAGACTTGAACAAAGAAGACTACGCGGTGATCTGATTCAAGCATTCAAAATCCTAAAAGGTATTGACAAAGTCAACCCAGGAGACTTTTGAACCAGGACCAGGGGTCACAAATGGAAATTAGATAAAGGGGCATTCAGAACAGAAAATAGGAGGCACTTTTTTACACAGAGAATTGTGAGGGTCTGGAACCAACTTAGTAATGTTGAAGCTGACACCCTGGGATCCTTCAAGAAGCTGCTTGATGAGATTCTGGGATCAATAAGCTACTAACAACCAAACGAGCAAGATGGGCTGAATGGCCTCCTCTTGTTTGCAAATCCTCCCATGCTCCCATGTAGTTTAAATGATCTTGGAGGGACAGAAGATTGCGTTTAGTAGGAGGGGGACCGGACAGAAAAGTGGAAATATAAAAATACAATCCCCTGAGGACAGGCTCAATGGGCATGATTTTAAATGTGTTTGATATATTGGCTTTAGCCAGTCATGCGTTTTCCCAGCAATTTTGATTAAGAATATGGCGTGGTCGATTTGCATATTGCAGGGAGCAATCTTCGTGAGAGACTGTTGATGCTGGGTGTGGTGGAGTTACGGTGAGCGGAAATGAAGGAAGTTACAGGCAGAATAGCACAGGTTCCTTCAATGAAGTTATTACAAATCTGGCAAAACAATCTCTGGATACAAATGCTCAAAACTGCTGATGAGCAGAAAGAAAAGCATTTCACAGAGAAAGAATCACTTTGAGGGCCTGCTGGACGCCCATAGTGGCCAAAGAGGTCACTGCAGGGGCCTGCTGGACGCCTGCAGTGAGGGGAGGTAACCTGAAAGGTTATAGTTGGAGGTGAAGGGAGCACTATGGGGGCCTGCTGGATGCCCATAGTGGCCAAAGAGGTCGCTGCAGGGGCCTGCTGGACGCCTGCAGTGAGGGGAGGTAACCTGAAAGGTTATAGTTGGAGGTGAAGGGAGCACTATGGGGGCCTGCTGGACGCCCATAGTGGCTAAAGAGGTCACTGCAGGGGCCTGCTGGACGCCTGCAGTGAGGGGAGGTAACCTGAAAGGTTATAGTTGGAGGTGAAGGGAGCACTATGGTGGCCTGCTGGACGCCCATAGTGGCCAAAGAGGTCGCTGCAGGGGCCTGCGGTGAGGGGAGGTAACCTGAAAGGTTATAGTTGGAGGTGAAGGGAGCACTATGGGGGCCTGCTGGACGCCCATAGTGGCTAAAGAGGTCACTGCAGGGGCCTGCTGGATGCCTGTAGTGAGGGGAGGTAACCTGAAAGGTTATAGCTGGAGCCAGCATGCTCAGGAACTCCTGAATGAGCCTTTGATTGACAGGTGCTGTGGTCCCGCCTTCGCTGTAGACGCGCTTCGTGGAGATGCAGTCGGTGCGCTGCGAGGTGTTTCAAGTCACAGGTTGGAATTTGTAGAAACACCTGTTTTGTCGTGAGACTTGACAACACTGGGTAAAGCAACGATCTGTGATGACGTCATAGCGCCTGCGACGGGAAGGATGAAATAAAGTAAACAAATTCTCCTTACGTGCTGTAGATTTGAATGGGATGTTGTTGCTACGAAGATAAAGCTGGAGCCGGGAGATCGTCCAGTCTCTGATGTCAGGAGTTGCGGAGGAACGAGTGGCCAGGCGGGAGCCACGGCAGACAGGAGAAGCAGACATCTGGGCAGAGAAGTTTGGAGTGGTAATACCGCCGACCGAAGTTGTCGTGGAGTTGGCCGGGAAGGGCTGGTTGAACTGGTTGCGTGGATCTCGGCCCGGGAAACAGCAAACAGATCATCATCCGTCGAAACGGAATAATCCAAAATGCAGACCATGATGCGTGCATGTACGATGAAATCAAAACGCAACTGAGAGATAAGTGAAGAGGGTATTTATAGTGCTAACAATTTAATTAGCTAATGTGTAAATTGAATGATTCAATTTGGTGACGCGGAGATTGGTG